>CM039514.1:30667990-30967745 GCA_022432975.1 Begonia masoniana
AAAAAAAAAAAAAAAAGACAGCTATTTAATCTAAGTTTCTACTAAGCTCATTCATCAAATATGTGAAAGGAAACTACTGGTTCATTCCAAACTAACTAAACTCGGGGTTATCTAGTTTTGTCTACCTTCTACATTGCATCACTAGTTTCGTGCTTGATCGTTTCAGACGATCCAAGCGGTTATGGACTACTTGGGGTGTCTACTAACTGAGGGGTTAGGACCGTGAAACCGTAAAACGTAGTTGACTCGGTCGTGGCTCACCAAAACTCAAAACTGTCCCGAAAACAGCACACTCAAGATTTTCTATTTTATTCCACCATAAACTGTTCATCAAATGTATATCTTCTATTCATCCTAAATCATCCAGAAATCTAAGGAAGCTAGTCGGGAATTCAGTTCCTCGTGCATTCCCTGATTCACCACAAAACCCGAACCCACTCTCACTATAACTCTCAAAACATAGACCTACACTCCCCCTCCGTTATCTAACCACTAAAACCACTAGGAAAATCAAAGAGAACTCACCTAGGTTGAAGAAAACCGGAGAGGAACTCGCTGGGTGGAATTCACTGAAGAGGAGTCTGCCGAGCTCCGAGAGGAAAGGAGGGAAGAAATGAGGAGGCGGCTAAACCCTTCACTAAACCTTCCTTTTATATCCTATATTTCACAAATTACGCATATGCCCTTGACAATTCAAACTTTAACCTAACCATTGCTTCTCTCATTTTCCTTCATTAACATACTCAAGCTATTAGTTATATCCCCTTTAATTCCATAAAAACGTATACCACTAACGTCAATTCAAGTCAATAATTTGTCGGGTGCTACAAAAACAATAAAGAATCTATATTGTTCCTTAAATAGGGATGAATATAATACAAGGGAGTGACAATGCATATGTAATTTTGCATTTACTTGGAGTCGCAGACAAATCCACAAACCAAGTGAAAGAAAAAACGGTAAATAATGTAACCTAGTACTAAAAATAATAATGTAAACAATGTGTATGTAATAGGTACTTATTTAGGTTATATGAGCATAATAAACCAGTTTTTAGTTAGCAATTTGGTTTTATTTATATTTGTTATAAATACTTTAAAAATTAAAAAATTACACATAATATAATTTATATAACATTATCATTAACTGTATTAATTTGAGATCTCATTTGAAACACTAGATTTAATGTGATTTAATAGCATTGTGTAATGAACTGATGCCACAAACATGGTAATTCTTCCTACTTGAAGAATTCACAAGTCATGATTTGCTCGCCTTGTCAATGGTACGGGAATGGGCATTGACAGCACGTTTGATGTCTTTCGGAAGTGATTTTACAACAAATGGTAGTAAATGATGGAAAGTATCATAATAAATATAATCTCTCCTATAAGTTTCATTGTACATGATTCTTCGTCTTTTAAGTACTAAATTGGACACTTGCATGTGATGGAAAGTAGTTATGATAGGAGGTAACTTGAAATGATGCACTTAGTGTTATATCGTATCATTTGTTTCTTTTGGTGATATGAACCAATGAAGGCCAAAAATCAAAGTTCCAATCAAAGATTTTTCAAATATGGATAAAAATTCATTGAAGGAAGATGATGTATTTGAAAGTGTACAAAAAAATTTTTGATTAAAAAACTACAAGTAGAATCCAAAAAGATGTTTGGAGAGAGATGCATGAAGATTTACAAAGATTAGAAAGAGAGGCGTAAAGATTCACCCGAGTTTGAAAGAGATAAAGATTCAAGCGAATTGAAGAGAGATAAAGATACATGAAAATTTGGAGAGGGTGTGGCACACATGCCCTCACGGAATAACTAAAAAGAGAAATAGAAGCACAACAACAAAACATGCACATGCAAAATCCATGCAGAGTTTCTTTTTCTCTATCAAATTTAGCAAGTACTTATTTCCTAATTCTTGATGAAAGGTGGAGTACGAATTTAGGTAGGAGAGCCATGAAATTCATCAATCAAATTGGTCCAAGTTTTCTTTTATTTGGTTATCTAATTTGTAACGACCCTAATACTGTACCCGTATTTCCCGTAATATATTTTTTTTTTTTATCCCAATATCTTTAATTAAACTCTAGGCGGAACTAAACCGAAATCGAAATCGGAATCAAAATCGGAATTAAAATCGGAACTCAAAATCATTTAAAACCATTATAAAACCATTTAATAAAAACTTAAAACTTTAATAAAAATTATTAAAACTTATTCAGAAAGTTGGGAGGGCAAAATGGTCCGCCTGGACAAAATGAGGGCGGCGATCGATCTCTGCAACTGCAGAGATCGATCGCTGTATTAAGCCAGCGATCGATCTCTGCAGCTGCAGAGATCGATCGCTGCAGCTGCTTCATGCAAGCAGCAGAGATCGATCTCTGCTGCAGCAGAGATCGATCGCTGCTTGCAAGGGCGGCGATCGATCTCTGCTCTGCAGCAGAGATCGATCGCTGCCTACAAATGCAGCGATCTCTACTTCACTTCAACACTACTCCTTCAACACTTCATCAATTTCACCTCTCTGGAACGTGATTCCAGAGAGCAACTTCACCACTTCTATAACCCTAAACACTTCAACATTTATCCGATTTTTATGAACCTAACTCAATCAAAATATATTCTAAATTCCGCCAATTCACAGCGGACTTTGCGAAATCCAACTGCGTGGATATATCTAAAACTCGGACTAATCCGTAACAACCTAAAACATTTCAAAACATTTTCATAACGTTTAAATACAGTTAAATCAAAACATATCTATATAACGTTAAATACAATTAAACCCAAACAGTTCCAGAATTTCAAAACGATAAACATCCTATACATATTCTATCAATTATCCCCAAAATACCCCCAAAAAGACCCTCATAATCTATACATACTCCCCACGGGTCGGTGAAGCCTCGACTGCGCCAGCACACCACCGCAGCCACCCTCGATCAACTGGACTCATGCCTCAGGTGGAGGGACATCGTCCTCACCTGGTACCTCGATGTCTAAGTCACCTACACCATACATAACACACTATGAGATAAAAATCTCAGTAAGCTCTAGTAAATGCAACTACATGCTATGCTATGCGTGTGAGTTCAGAAATCATGCAGCATTTTCTTTACTTATTCATTAGGGATCACCGAGATCTAATCCTCCTAACTAGAGAGAGCACATCCAGCGGGCGGACTACTCTTTCCAGTTAGAAGAGGGGGGTACACGCTTACAACACGTACAGCCGTGCCTGAGCCCCACCTCGCATAACCATCGTATGAGTGCATAATAAATGTGGTACTGTGACCAGCCCGTAGTCGGCCTCCACAGTAGGTCCCGCCCCTCTCCAGGCCACATTGTGAGTACATAATAGATGTGGTACTGTGACCAGCCCGTAATCGGCCTCCACAGTAGGTCCTGCCCCTCTCCAGGCCACATCGCCAAGTTAAAAAACATCGTGCGGAAATTCATTTTCATGCTTTTCTTTTAAAACACGTGATGCATGAACAGTTCATAACATAATTTAAATACTCAGCATACGTACCATCAAGACTGTAAAAGGAAACCTAACCTACGAAACAATTAAACCTAACTACCCAACCGAAGCAATATAAACTAGCACGTCATCAAAATCCTCGAAACGACTTCGATGTAAGGTGTAGGCCTATCGGCCGGAAAGGTATCACGAGAACTTACCTCGTGTCCAAAGCAGCTTAAACTCCGTCCACGAGCACTGTTTACCTAAGAAATTCACAATGATTGACGTTAAAACGAGTTTAAGTCAATAAACGTCCAAATTGTCAAAACCTTAACTAAGAGATTTCTTAAAGCTCTAATTCGATTCGTTGCACTAGATTATCGAGAAATTTACACTCGGCACCTAATTCCTCAATTTACGAGTTTATCCTAAAATCTCGAAATTTCGTAAATTCTAACATTTTTCCTAAATCGATTAGATTCGTCCAACTACGCCCAATACGTTCAATATATACTAAATCATCGACGACCTATCGATTACGAGCTCTAAATCTCAGTTTTTATCGAAAACCTAATCGAACCTAAACGTTTAGAAATCAATGAAACTCGGAATTTAACGCTCTAAAACTATAGAGACTTACCGAGAACGTCGATTGGAGGAAGAAACGTGAAGAAGACGGAACGAACGGGAGGAAAATCGGAGTCCGAAATCGAAGAGGCGTCGCGCGGCAGAGAGGATTTGCGAGAGAAAGAGAGAAAATAGGGAGGAAATGCATTCTGTCGAAGGAAGGAGGAAATACTTAGTTTTTATTATAAATTTTGGTTTGCAAATTACCATTTTACCCTTCTTACTTAATTCTATTTGTTTCGTCTTTCGTTTCGTTAATCGTCCAACGATTTGACTTCTCCAAATTTTCATATTTGCCAATAAGTCCAACTTATTATTTGGGATTTAACAAAACTATCCGTTCGCAATTTGGACTTCGTTTGCTATTTTTACTAAAACGTCATTTACTTTACGATAGTGGTAATTACTCGGAATATAGTGTTACTATCCCGAAAATTCCCAAACTTTCCTTAAAATTCCAATTAGCCATTTGGATCGTAATGACGCTTTCTTTTCGTAAATCCGACCTGATTTGACATATTTACAAAAAATGCCATTATATAATAAAATATGAATATAATATAATATATCCAAAAATCCGTACAAGCCGGATATTACATTCTACCCTCCTTATTCAGAATTTTGTCCACAAAATTAAATCATACAAACAAATCAGGATACTTAACCATCATATCCTGCTGTCGTTCCCACGTCGCTTCTTCCACCTCATGATTCCGCCATAGAACTTTAACTAGCGGAATTTCCTTGTTGCGTAAAACCTTGATGGAATACTCCAAAATACGTACCGGCCTCACCTCATAGCTCAAGGTAGGCTGTACCTCGATCTCTGTAGCCTCCACGATATGCGACGGATTGCGCAAGCATTTCCGAAGCATAGACACATGAAATACGTCGTGGATACCCTCCATAGAAGCTGGAAGCTGCAGTCTATACGCCAGCTTCCCGACCCTCTTCAGAATAGGAAAGGGCCCCACATAACGAGGGTTTAGCTTACCCCTCCTTCCAAATCTCGCAATGCCCTTGAACGGAGAAACTTTGAGGTACACCTCATCACCTTCCTCGAACTCTAGCTCTCTCCGTCTAGTGTCAGCATAGCTCTTCTGTCTGCTCTGAGCTACCTCAATGCGCTGTCGGATAATGGCAATCTTCTCTGCCGTCTGCTGTAGAATCTCAGGACCTACGATGCTGGCCTCGCCAACCTCGTCCCAATATAACGGAGACCTACATTTCCGACCATACAAAGCCTCATACGGTGCCATGCCAATGGTAGCCTGGAAGCTGTTGTTGTACGAGAACTCCACTAGAGGTAAATATCGGCTCCACGAGCCCTGAAACTCCAGCACACACGCTCTGAGCATATCCTCAAGAATCTGGTTCGTCCTCTCTGTCTGACCGTCAGTCTGAGGGTGGAACGCTGTGCTAAATTAAGCTGAGTCCCCATAGCTCTGTGTAAACTCTTCCAGAACTTTGACGTGAATCTCGGATCTCTGTCGGAGACAATAGAAACTGGCACGCCGTGAAGTCTGACAATCTCCTGTACATAGAGCTCTGCGAGCTGATCCATAGACGATGTCATCCTCACAGATAAGAAGTGGGCCGACTTTGTCAATCGGTCCACAATAACCCAAATGCCGTCATGGCCTCTCGTAGTCCTCGGGAGCCCCACAATAAAATCCATAGATATCTGCTCCCACTTCCACTCCGGAATCGGCAGTGGTAATAATGTTCCGGCCGGTCTCTGATGTTCGGCCTTAACCTGCTGACATACTAAGCAAGTCTCAACGTACCTGGCAACCTCTCTTTTCATGCCCGGCCACCAGAAGTGCTGTTTCAAATCCCGGTACATCTTAGTACTTCCCGGGTGCACAGAATATGCAGAAGAATGTGCCTCAGTCAAAATCTCCTGCTTCAAACCCTCGTCGTTAGGCACGTACCACCTGTGCCTAAATCTCAGAATGCCATCCTCTGATAAATGAAAATCCGACGAGTCTCCCAAGGTCATACTAGATCGAAGCTCCATACACTCTGAATCGCTCTGCTGAGCCTCACGTATACGATCCAGAATAGTCGGTCTGATAGAAATATTGGCTAGCATACTGGATAACTCAGCCACAATCTCCACGTCGAACCTCTGAATCTCAGATCGCAGCGTAACTGACATAGCTGCAAGTGAAGGCTGAATCGCAGAAGGCACTCTACTCAAGGCATCAGCAACCTTGTTCGCCTTTCCCGGATGGTACTTGATATCAAAATCGTAATCCTTGACAAACTCAAGCCATCGCCTCTGTCGCATATTCAGCTCCTTCTGCGTAAACAAGTATTTCAAGCTCTTGTGGTCGGAGAATATCTCGCACTGCTGCCCATATAAGTAATGTCTCCATATCTTCAGTGCGAAGACCACAGCTGCTAACTCGAGGTCATGCGTAGGGTAGTTCTGCTCGTACGGCTTCAACTGCCGAGAAGCATAAGAAATAACTCTCCCCTCTTGCATCAGTACACAACCGAGTCCCACTCCAGATGCATCACAATAAACACTGAATCTGACACCTTCAGCTGGTAGTGCCAGTACTGGAGCAGTGGTCAATCTCTGCTTCAACTCCATAAAACTATCATCACAAGGAGCCGACCATACAAACTTCTCGTGCTTCCGAGTCAATCGTGTGAGGGGAAGTGCGATCTTCGAGAATCCCTCTATAAACTTCCGATAATAACCGGCCAATCCGAGAAACCCACACACCTCACGTACGTTCTTCGGCTGTGGCCAATCTCTGACCACCTGAATCTTGCTCGGATCCACAGAAACTCCGTCCTGTGATATGATATGGCCAAGGAAGCTCACTCTGTCAAGCCAGAACTCGCACTTCGAAAACTTTGGATACAGCTGGTGCTGACATAGGGTCCTCAGAACAATCCTCAGATGCTCCTCGTGTTCTTCCTTCGTCTTAGAGTAGATCAATATGTCGTCGATGAAAACCACCACGAACTTGTCCAGATACTCCTTGAAGACACGGTTCATCAGATCCATAAACGCTGCAGGGGCATTAGTAAGTCCAAAAGACATGACAAGGAACTCATAATGCCCATACCTCGTTCGGAATGCCGTCTTCGGTATATCATCCATCCGGACCTTCAGCTGATTGTAACCCGAGCGTAGATCAATCTTCGAAAATACTCGGGCACCCTGAAGCTGATCAAATAAGTCGTCAATCCGCGGCAGTGGATACTTATTCTTCACCGTCAATTTGTTCAACTCTCTATAGTCAATGCACATCCTGAGGGTCCCATCTTTCTTCTTGACGAATAAAACAGGAGCACCCCAGGGTGAAACACTGGGTCGAATAAACCCCTTCTCTAACAGCTCATCAAGCTGAGTCCTCAGCTCTCTCAACTCAGCTGGTGCTAACCGATACGGATTCTTGAACCTCGGCGCAGAGTTAGGATAGACATCAATAGTGAACTCGATCTCCCGGTCTGGGGGTAACCCGGGAAGATCATCAAGAAATATCCCAGAGAACTCTCTGACAATAGGAATATCGCTCGGCTTCAATCCGCTGAGCAACTGAAAATCAAAGACAGAGGCCAAATAAATAGAGCACGCACCTTTGAACTGCTCGTTGACCATCATGGAATAAGAGATAGGCGAGCTACCCAATCTGCTCATCGCCTGATAAGAAAACTCAGATTTACCCGGAGGTCGAAAAGTGACAATCCCGGATCGACAGTCGATGGTAGCGAAGTGCTGCGATAGCCAATCCATCCCTAGAATAAGATCATAATGCTCGATGCCCATAACAATAAGGCGAGCATAAAGAGTACGGTCCCCAATCGAGATAATGCTGCCCTGGACTACACGGCCTGACTGCATACGCTCTCCTGAAGGTAGCATAACGCTATACTCGCACTCTGCTAACTCAGGCGCAAGCCTCAATCTCGACACACAAGCGGTGGAAATAAAAGAATGTGTAGCCCCCGTGTCTAATAAAGAAAATACAGGAACACCAGTAACCAATATAGTACCTGCAATCACGGCAGGCTGATCCTCGTTATCAACATCTCCAGGCTCGATAAAAGCGAAGATCCTGGGCATAACTTTCCTCTGATCACTACCCGACTGATCTCTGCCGGGCTTCGGGCAGTCTTTAATAAAATGGCCTGGATCACCACATCGGTAGCATACACCCAAGCCATATCTACACTCGCCAGTGTGCTCCCTCTGACACTTAGGACAAACTGGTAACTGAGAAGCACCCTGTACTTGCTTCCCCTTTCCTCTGTCTCTACCTCCCTCAAGAGGTCTCTTCACACCCCTCGGCTGCTGCTGGGGCTGTGCTCTCGGCTGCCAACCTCGACTCAATGACTGAGGTCGGATCTCTCTGAAGAAGCCCTTGGATGGCTCCCTCGGTCTAATAGAACTCTGGCCAACTGCCTCAATATCAAGCGCTCTAGCCACTAGATCGTCATAGGATACGTTACGTACTCCTGATACCGTAAGGTGCATCCGGAACTCCTGGCTAAGTCCCTGTAAAAATCTCCGTACCTTATCCTCGTTGACGCTGACCTGTCGTGGAGCAAACCGAGACAGCGCCTCAAATCTCCTGACATACTCGGCAATAGTAGCAGTCTGTCGTAACTGCATAAACTCCACCATCTTCGCCTCGCGAACAGTATGGCTAAAGTACTTATCGTAGAACAGCTCTCTGAATCTCTCCCAGCCCATAACAGTCACATCGGTGCCAGACTTGATGGTATCCCACCAAAATCGAGCATCCAAGGCCATATGATAAGTCGCCAATGCAACCTTCTGCCCATCCACAATACTCGCATAGGCTAGCATATCCTCCATAGTGCGAATCCACTCCTCGGCTGAAGAGGGATCCGTAGACTGTCCGTTGAATATAGGAGGCTGGAGCTTCTGGAAACTCTCCATCCCCGGTTACCCGGAATGGCTGCATCCCGAGCTCTAACGCCCTCTCGGTCAATCATAGTGCCCAACTGCTGTGACTGTCTCTCCATCTGCTGAGACTGTCTCTCCATATGCTGAGACTGCTGGGCGATAAAGTCCTTAAGTGTATCAATAGTGTCATCTCGGTCATCTCGGTCCTTTCTTTGACGCACCATGTTTATATCACTCCTATAAAATTTAAAAGCAAATAATACTAAGAAAACTGAAATCAAACAAAGCTATAAGCATACTTACAGTTGATGAAGAATGTCCGCGTAGTGGCTGTGCAGTCGAGCAGTCTACAGAACCGATTTTAAAACCCGGGGGCTCTGATACCATAAATGTAACGACCCTAATACTGTACCCGTATTTCCCGTAATATATATTTTTTTTTTATCCCAATATCTTTAATTAAACTCTAGGCGGAACTAAACCGAAATCGAAATCGGAATCAAAATCGGAATTAAAATCGGAACTCAAAATCATTTAAAACCATTATAAAACCATTTAATAAAAACTTAAAACTTTAATAAAAATTATTAAAACTTATTCAGAAAGTTGGGAGGGCAAAATGGTCCGCCTGGACAAAATGAGGGCGGCGATCGATCTCTGCAACTGCAGAGATCGATCGCTGTATTAAGCCAGCGATCGATCTCTGCAGCTGCAGAGATCGATCGCTGCAGCTGCTTCATGCAAGCAGCAGAGATCGATCTCTGCTGCAGCAGAGATCGATCGCTGCTTGCAAGGGCGGCGATCGATCTCTGCTCTGCAGCAGAGATCGATCGCTGCCTACAAATGCAGCGATCTCTACTTCACTTCAACACTACTCCTTCAACACTTCATCAATTTCACCTCTCTGGAACGTGATTCCAGAGAGCAACTTCACCACTTCTATAACCCTAAACACTTCAACATTTATCCGATTTTTATGAACCTAACTCAATCAAAATATATTCTAAATTCCGCCAATTCACAGCGGACTTTGCGAAATCCAACTGCGTGGATATATCTAAAACTCGGACTAATCCGTAACAACCTAAAACATTTCAAAACATTTTCATAACGTTTAAATACAGTTAAATCAAAACATATCTATATAACGTTAAATACAATTAAACCCAAACAGTTCCAGAATTTCAAAACGATAAACATCCTATACATATTCTATCAATTATCCCCAAAATACCCCCAAAAAGACCCTCATAATCTATACATACTCCCCACGGGTCGGTGAAGCCTCGACTGCGCCAGCACACCACCGCAGCCACCCTCGATCAACTGGACTCATGCCTCAGGTGGAGGGACATCGTCCTCACCTAGTACCTCGATGTCTAAGTCACCTACACCATACATAACACACTATGAGATAAAAATCTCAGTAAGCTCTAGTAAATGCAACTACATGCTATGCTATGCGTGTGAGTTCAGAAATCATGCAGCATTTTCTTTACTTATTCATTAGGGATCACCGAGATCTAATCCTCCTAACTAGAGAGAGCACATCCAGCGGGCGGACTACTCTTTCCAGTTAGAAGAGGGGGGTACACGCTTACAACACGTACAGCCGTGCCTGAGCCCCACCTCGCATAACCATCGTATGAGTGCATAATAAATGTGGTACTGTGACCAGCCCGTAGTCGGCCTCCACAGTAGGTCCCGCCCCTCTCCAGGCCACATTGTGAGTACATAATAGATGTGGTACTGTGACCAGCCCGTAATCGGCCTCCACAGTAGGTCCTGCCCCTCTCCAGGCCACATCGCCAAGTTAAAAAACATCGTGCGGAAATTCATTTTCATGCTTTTCTTTTAAAACACGTGATGCATGAACAGTTCATAACATAATTTAAATACTCAGCATACGTACCATCAAGACTGTAAAAGGAAACCTAACCTACGAAACAATTAAACCTAACTACCCAACCGAAGCAATATAAACTAGCACGTCATCAAAATCCTCGAAACGACTTCGATGTAAGGTGTAGGCCTATCGGCCGGAAAGGTATCACGAGAACTTACCTCGTGTCCAAAGCAGCTTAAACTCCGTCCACGAGCACTGTTTACCTAAGAAATTCACAATGATTGACGTTAAAACGAGTTTAAGTCAATAAACGTCCAAATTGTCAAAACCTTAACTAAGAGATTTCTTAAAGCTCTAATTCGATTCGTTGCACTAGATTATCGAGAAATTTACACTCGGCACCTAATTCCTCAATTTACGAGTTTATCCTAAAATCTCGAAATTTCGTAAATTCTAACATTTTTCCTAAATCGATTAGATTCGTCCAAATACGCCCAATACGTTCAATATATACTAAATCATCGACGACATATCGATTACGAGCTCTAAATCTCAGTTTTTATCGAAAACCTAATCGAACCTAAACGTTTAGAAATCAATGAAACTCGGAATTTAACGCTCTAAAACTATAGAGACTTACCGAGAACGTCGATTGGAGGAAGAAACGTGAAGAAGACGGAACGAACAGGAGGAAAATCGGAGTCCGAAATCGAAGAGGCGTCGCGCGGCAGAGAGGATTTGCGAGAGAAAGAGAGAAAATAGGGAGGAAATGCATTCTGTCGAACGAAGGAGGAAATACTTAGTTTTTATTATAAATTTTGGTTTGCAAATTACCATTTTACCCTTCTTACTTAATTCTATTTGTTTCGTCTTTCGTTTCGTTAATCGTCCAACGATTTGACTTCTCCAAATTTTCATATTTTGCCAATAAGTCCAACTTATTATTTGGGATTTAACAAAACTATCCGTTCGCAATTTGGACTTCGTTTGCTATTTTTACTAAAACGTCATTTACTTTACGATAGTGGTAATTACTCGGAATATAGTGTTACTATCCCGAAAATTCCCAAACTTTCCTTAAAATTCCAATTAGCCATTTGGATCGTAATGACGCTTTCTTTTCGTAAATCCGACCTGATTTGACATATTTACAAAAAATGCCATTATATAATAAAATATGAATATAATATAATATATCCAAAAATCCGTACAAGCCGGATATTACATAATTTCCCTTAGTTTCTTTTTATTAATTTGTTAAGTTTCATAATCTTTAGATGTTTCCTAATCTTTACATTAGGATATTTTGTAGCCTATTTAAAGGTATAATTTTGCAGCATTATAAAATGAATATACACGATTTTGAGTCATTCTTTGTGCGAATTTTTTCTTTGGTTTTTTGTGAAGAACTAGATTTTCTTCAAATTAAAACTTCAAAGATCAACTTGATAGTTTTGGTTCTAACGACAAGTTCGGTTATGGGTCAAGCTCCTTATTTGATAACTTCAGTTTCGTCGGCAATGTTCGATTGGGGTCAAGTTCCTTATACTTGATTTCAAAGGCGTTTCTGAATTTCTATTTCGCATTGTTGAAGGATCTCGGGTTTGATATATTTTTTTGTTCTCATCACTTGGTATTAGAGTTTTGACTCCTAGATTCAAGTCTCTATATTTATTTTTTTATTTTTTTATTTTTTTTATTTTTTTTTTTCTTCTAGAATTTCTTCCTTTGGAATTCAAAAAAAAAAGATATTTCAAAAATTCCCAAAAATTTTGCAGCAACCATTCTTTGCTTATCAAGTTTTCTTCTTTAAAAAAATTTTTTAATATCTCGAGTATCAATATCTCGAGCATCTCTTTTTTATTCTAAGCATCAATAATTGCTTTTAAGTTGCTTATTCAAATCTTCTTCTTTGATTGTCTCAATTAATTTCAAGTTATTGATTATACTTCCTTGGAGACTTCGAAACTCTTGATTAAATTTGCTATCACAATATTCGAGCATCATTCATTATTCTGTAATATATCAAAGTTTTTTTTTCCTTTCGTGAAAAGTTTTATTTATTGAAAAGTTTCATTTCGTGAAAATTTTCATTTTGTGAAAAGTTTCATTTCTTGAAAAGTTTTCCTTTCTTGAAAAGTTTCTTTTCTTGAAGTCCTATATCCTATTCTAAATTGTTTGATTCTAACCGATTTTGGAAATTAAAATTTTGAGTTAAAAAGTTTCATCTTGCTCGTTTTTGCTGTTGAATTTTTCTCTTAATTAAGTTTTTAAATAAAGAGCTAAAAAAGAAAATTGAGAGATAAAAGGCAAGAGGGTGAGACTATCATATAAAAGCCAATATTTGAGTGAACACGAGAGGAGTGATATTGCTTGAGTGTAAACACATGAGGGAGTAAGAGTGGTTCATTAAACCAACTTTGCGTTTAACAAGTTTTGTTGTTGTTTCTTCTTCTTCTTTACACCATGCTTATATTTCACAAAGCTACTCACACGCAATACATAAGCTACCTAGAGTCAGAGAAGGAATACTACCGACAAAAGCAAATCCAAGAGGTAAAAACTTTGTTGAGAAAGCTCGCACAACTCTGTGACAATGAATTAGTGGAATACTACAAAGAGTTGATAGAACAAAAGGAAAAAAAAAAAGTTGAAAGAACTAAAAGAGAAACAAGAGACTAGAGAGCATGAGGAAGAAAAAATTATTTCTCTTCCAAAAGACAAATCTTTAGAAGGAGAAACAACTTTTCAAAAGTGCCAAAAACTTTACAACAAAGAGCCCCCAATCGAGGAGCACAAAAAAAAGAGGAGGTTAGTTTTCTTCAAAAAGATTCAATTTTTATGAAATAGCAACAAAAGGAAGATAATTGTCCAATGGAGGAAATTTTCCAAGAAATCCATGAGATTCACGAAAAAAAACTGATATTCAACTATGAGCCAAAAGAGTACGAAGTTGATGTATAAATGGTGAAAGAAATTTATGAAGAAAGTGAGAAAAATAGTATGATGTTACCAAGGGAGCAAGCAATTATTACTTGTTCTAAAGAGTTGTTTTTTTCAAACAATCTTAATACCTTTTCTAGTGTAAATTTCTTTGTGTATGATCTAGGAGATTCGAGGACGAATCTCTTCGAATGGGAAGAGAATGATATGAACCAAGGAAGGCCCAAAATCAAAGTTTCAATCAAAATTTTTCCAAACATTAACAAATATTCATTAAAGGAAGATGATACATTTGAAAGTGTACAAAAAAAGTTTTTGATTAAAAAACTACAAGTAGAATCCAAAAAGATATTTTAAGAGAGATGCATGAAGATGTACAAAGATTGAAAAGAGAGACGTAAAGATTCACCCGAGTTTGAAAGAGATAAAGATTCACGCGGATTGGAGAGAGATAAAGATTTACGTGAATATTTGAAGAGGGTGTGGCGCACATGCTCACGGAATAACTAAAAAGACGGATCAAAGCACAACAACAAAACATGCATATGCAAAATCTATGCAGAGTTTCTTTTTCTCTATCAAATTTGGTAAATACTTATTTTCTAATTCTTGAAGAAATATGAAGCACGAATTTAGGAAGGAGAGCTACGAAATTCATCAATCAAATTGGTCCAAGTTTCCGTTTATTTGGTTATCTAATTTTCCTTTGTTTCTTTTTATTAATTTGTTAAGCTTCATAATCTTTAAATGTTTCCTAATCTTTACATTAGGATATTTTGTAGCCTATTTAAAGGCATAAACCTTGCAGTATTATTCAATGAATATACACGATTATGAGTTACTCTTTATGAGAATTTTCTCTTTGGTTCTTTGTAAAGAACTAGATTTTCTTCAAATCAAAACTTGAAATATCAACTTAATAGCTTTGGTTCTAATCACAAGTTTGGCTACGAGTCAAACTCCTTATTTGATAACTTTGGTTCCTTCGATTGGGATCAAGTTCCTTATACTTGATTTCAAAGGTGTTCTTGAGTTTCTATTATACGTTGTTGAAGGGTCTCAGGTTTAATATACACGTGGTTCTCATCATTTGATATCAGAGCTTTGGCTCCTAGATTCAAGTATCTATTTTTATTTTTTTTTATTTTTTTTTCTTCTTCTAGAGTTTTTTCCTTTGTCTTAAAGCTTTACCTTAGAATAAGTCTATCGTTTTGCATCTTTTTTTTGTAAGACACAAATGAATTATATTGGTAGAAAAAGGGCTTCTTAAGATCAGTGCCCTCGTGTATACATAATACATAATAATAATAATGGGACATTATGCTCGAACTTGTTCCCACATGAACAGCTAATAGCCATTTTGCATCCATATGCAGTTCACGTGGGAAAAACATGGTGAGGTCGAGTCCTTTTGTACGTACCACAACTTCAGAACAATGATTTCAGTCGAAATTATAGGTTTTATAGAACCTATATCACTCATCTTAGTGCTTTTTCTACTTTAAAAACAATTATTTATTTATTTATTTTTAGTGGAATTCGTCAGTTTTGCTCAAAGAGAGTAACTTTTATAGCTAGCTAGAATCTCTAGGTTCCATTCATGGGCATGCTGTGAGTTCTATTTTTGGCAATGGAGATAAGAAAAGTTCAGGTTGTATTATGAATTTCTCAGGAGCAGAACCACGCCAAGTTACTAGGTTTTTTTTGGGGGGTGGGGGGGAATGAGGAAAAGGAAAATTGTTCTTTCTCTCCCTCCCTCTCCATCTGTCTGTATCTGCATTATTGAACCCATGACTATAGTTTTTAGAGCAGAATGATTTGTGCTATTCCCTAAAAAAGTTGAGATAAAGGCCAAAATCTATCAGAATCACTCCTGGGTATTACTCTTTCAGTCGTTTTCATCGAAATGGCTTTGTTCTTGGAAGATAAAATCCAGACCTCAAATTTGGATCTGGGAATTAACAAATGGGATGGATGGTGGGGGGCCAAGTAGGGGCCAGATGGGAGAAAAGAGGGTATTTTCTGTGCAAAGTGGAAAGAAATGAGATGAGATTGTGGTGGAGAGAGAGAGAGAGAGAGAGAGAGAGAGAGAGAGAGAGAGAGAGAGATTAGTTTTGAGGAATTATTGGTTTTTGATAATAGCAGACATATATGTCTCTTTGTACTAATCCGCCTCATTAAGGTTTTTGTCATCTATTTTCCCACATAGGACATTCACGTTTACTTTTGTAGATAATTGACTTGAAAACCAAGGAGTTATCTTTATCAATCTGCCGACTAAATGTTTTTTTTAGACTTGTGATGTTGGGTAGAGAGAGATTCTCTTGACACCATTTTATCCATTCTCTTTAGAGGCTTGTTGAAAATGGAGCGCAACTTTGTTTTCACTTTTTGTTGAGACAAGATGCTCGCCACTCAAAGCCTGGCTGGTTCGTCCGACAGTTCCGTCGGTTCATCTTCCTCGTATGAAAAAAAAATCTGCCATGAAATAGAATGTTTATTTATAATCTTCTTGACTCATTTGACCATTTTTCTAATATGAGTTGGAGTTAAATTTCAGGTTAAGGTGCATTTTAACTCTTGAACTCAGGGATGAAGTGAAAATAAGTTATTATATTTTTTTCGAGGGAGATCACCCCCTCCAAGTTAGGGGTAAAATGCAACATAGTACTTTCCTTTAAAAAAAACAAATCAAGGGAAATTACCAAAAACGACCACAAATTAAAGATTTTTTTCGATTCCAACCACAAACAAATTTTTTTAACAATTCAAACCACAACGTATCGAAAATGTGACAAAAATGACCACGCCGGACGGACGCTTAAAACCACCGTCCGTCTGGGTACTGTTCACGTGAACAGTACCCGGTTTATGTTTGTTTTTTCTCCATTTTATAAATTAATTTTAAAAAATACTAAACGATATTGGATTTACTAAAAATTTTTATCACATATTCACCACATTATGAGAAAATAATCTGAAAATGTTCGTGATTTTACAATACTTATATGATTTATTATAATTTTTTTACGTATGTTTTATAAAATAATTCACTAAAATTACAATAAATCGTACAAGTGTTAGAAAATCACGAAAAGTTTCAGATTATCTTCTCATAATGTGGTAAATATGTGATAAAAATTTTAAGTCAATCCAATATTGTTTAGTATTTTTTTAAAATTAATTTATAAAACGGAAAAAAAAAAAAACAAACATAGCACCCGGACGGATGCTTAAAACCACCGTCCGTCCGGGCACTGTTCACGTGAACAGTACCCGGACGGACTCTATTTTTAGCGTCCGTCCGGGTGCTATGTTTGTTTTTTTTTTTAGTTTTATAAATTAATTTTTAAAAAATACTAAACGATATTGGATTGACTTAAAATTTTTATCACATATTTACTACGTTATGGGAAGATAATCTGAAACTTTTCGTGATTTTCCACACTTGTACAATTTATTGTAATTTTAGTGAATTATTTTATAAAACATACGTAAAAAAATTATAATAAATCATATAAGTATTGTAAAATCACGAAAATTTTCAGATTATCTTCTCATAACGTGCCGAATATGTGATAAAAATTTTAAGTAAATTCAATATCGTTTATTATTTTTTAAAAATTAATTTATAAAACGAAAAAAAAAAACAAGCATAAACTTGGTACTGTTCACATGAACAGTACCCGGACGGACTCTATTTTTAGCGTCCGTCCGGGTACTGTTCACGTGAACAATACCCGGATGGACGGTGGTTTTAAGCGTCCGTCTGGCGTGGTCGTTTTTGTCACATTTTTGATACGTTGTGATTTGAATTGTTAAAAAAAATTGTTTGTGGTTGGAATAAACAAAACATTTAGTTTGTGGTCGTTTTTGGTAATTTCCCACAAATCAACCCTTCAAATTAAGAGGGCGAGCAAATTACACCATGTTGTTACTCAATTTGTTACAATAGCACATGAAACTTTGTTGGAAAATTGAAGTCTAGAAAATCATTTTTCTCTAATTTAGCCTTCGAAAGGACTTCTACTTATTGGTTTCTGCTATGGGTGTTCAAAATTGATCTAGAATAGACAAACCGAACTGAACCACTAAGTTAGATTCGGTTTTCAAAGTTCATCTACCATGACCCAAAGACGGGTCAAGACAAAAACGTCAGGTCGAACGATCTAATGCTCTAGATGACCTGATCGTTTAGCTCAAAAATCAGTTTGTAGCAGAAAACTTAATCAAAATAAAAGCAAACTCACATAAGATTGGCCAAGTCCACATAGTGATCAACAAATCACAAGATACTATTACAAATAATCTAAAGAAAATATTGTGTAAGAAATAAAATATCAAATATCTAAATACAGACCCAAACAAAGAGGAAATAAATAGACGAGTTCTAACACACAGGCTAAATCTCTTAAGAAGAATGGAAAGCGAACATGTACCCCTCACCTCCATGATTCTAACATGTGAAAAAGGAAGTCTTTTAAGGTAAACGACTAACTCAGTAGCGAATTATGTACTACAATCAAATGCATGAGAAAATTATTTTATCATATTATTTTTAAAACAATGAGAGAGAAAAAAAATGTTGGGCATGAATTTATATTAAAAATTATTTCATTTTTTATCATTTTAAAAACAAACTCTTCAAACTATCTGTAACGCCCCGAATTATATAAACCCGGTTCGTTACACATAACTCGAACATAACTAAGAAACTTTGGACCAAGTTTTAAACTTCCCTCGAAAGTCAAAAATTCGACATTTTCTAAAAACTCAAAAGCATTTAAAATCTTGCAGCGGAAAAATCATTTGAGCAAAACAGAAATTTAACAAGGCTGTGAAGTAATATTTGAAAATAACAGTTGAAATATTAAGAAAATAATTCGGCCAAAAGGGATGAAGACTTAAGCATGAAATACTTAAAATTTACAAAGGTCAAACGCATTTGCCGCTGAACAAGGTCAACGACAAAGGGCAAAAACAAAACTGAAGGTTTCCACCGATGACGTCAGCAGGCAGAATCTTTCTTCTAGCTTCAGCTGATCGCAAAACGACGAGTTTTGCTACTCGCATCTGCCGATGACGTCAGCCGAATGAATCATCCATCCAGCCTCTGCCGATCGCAAAACGACAAATGAAAGTCTTTTAAATCACAAACCAAACAGAGCACATCATCCGGTCACTAAACGACAAACTACTTCCTACACCTACCGATAAGTCTAATACACGACATCTACTGGTAACTAAACGACAAAACTTCTGCTACATCATCCGATAAGTTTAACACACGACATCCACCGGTGACTAAATGACAAAACTTCTGCTACATCATCCGATAAGTTTAACACACGACATCCACCGGTGACTAAACGACAAAACTTCTGCTACATCATCTGATAGGTTTAACACACGACATCCACCGGATGACGTCAGCCGGATGATCTATCCATCTGATAGACTTCATCTTCCGATAGACTAAATCTATCGGTAGACAAAACACATAACAACCTGAAATTCAACAGATAACCATCTGAAACCAACATCTGTATCCTTAACCAAATAAATCCCAAATAAGAAAATTTCAAAGGGGTTTTAAAAACATCAAATAGTTGTTGTCATTAAATCCTCAGGACTCATCGATAAAATACTCGACTACTAAGACTTCACCTACAGACAAGTGTTAAACCGCCTCAACAGAACACCGAACCGTGGCATGAATATGCTTCAGCAACTTCAACTAATCCTCAGTAAATTTAGGGAACACACCTGTTGTCACTTCTTCACCTACATCACAAAACTCATCTATTAGCTTAATGCTAAATAAGTGAAACATTATTGAAACGAAATGCTGAAATGTAAATCTTAATCATGCAGTTTCTACTTTTTCAACTCAGTTACATTCGCGTTAACCATATTCTGATCTCAATATTCCATTGGGAGTGAGATCAATTCTCCCAAAGTAATAAATCCTCTACATTAATTAAGGGGCGGATTAGTTCCCTTAATAGCTATCATGATCCCCAGATTTCCTTGGGAGTGGGATCAACTCTCCCAATGTTATAAATCCACTACATCAATTAAGGGGCGGATTAGTTCCCTTAATAGCTATCATAACACGTTCTGTTCATGCCTTACCATTCATTCCATGTAAATTTATTTTCGTATTCTTTCAAAAATATGATGCATGACAAACAGAAAGCACTCAACATGCAAAAACCTACTGTTTTGTGATGTAGGCCCGAAGGCACACACATTACTTCACTTACCTGGCTTCCCGAGAGGTTTCTGGTTGTAGGATATTCCCAGAGCTGGCTCACCTAAAACATAAGCACAACATTACTTAAACTTTATTCTAAACATTCAGAAATCTAAGGGGCTAGTCCTGGGAGTTCTTTTCTTCACCATTCTCGATTCATCGCTAAACCCCAAATCCCACCCCTCACTCACAGCACTTCTAAAACGCATACATTGCCATCCTTCAGTTACCTAGACACTAAAACAGCAAGTAATCGAATCAAAACTCACATTGGTTGAAGGAAAATCGGGCTGGGGAATCGCCAGAGATTCCTGCTGGAGAACTGGTGGCCGAGAGAAAAAGGGATAAACAGAATGGCGGCTACAGTGCATTAAACCCAAAACCTCTTTCCTTAAATACGTTATCCACTTTTCAAATTGCTAATTACCCTTTTGTCCTTGTATAGTTATTAACTAACCTAATCACTTTCTCTCCCAATTCTTGCATAAAATTAGCACATCATAATTGATAAATTAAATTTGGTTTAATAGAACCGGGTGCTACAATCTACTCTCCTTAAAAGAATTTTATCCTCAAAATTTAGTACCTGAATAATTCTGGATATTGGTCCATCATGTCTTGCTGGCGCTCCCAAGTTGTCTCCTCTATGTTCTGGTTATGCCATAAGACTTTCACCAGTGGGACTTCTTTGTTGCGCAACACTTTCACAGCATAGTCTAGGATCCTCACTGGTTTCTCCTCATATGTAAGAGTAGGAAGGACTTCAATACTCTGCTGATCCACAATCTGCGATGGATCTCCCACACACTTCTTCAACATAGAAACATGGAACACATTACGGATTCCTTCCATAGAAGCCGGTAGCTGCAACTGATAGGCTGCCCTCCCAACTCTCCTCAGTATAGTGAACGGTCCAATAACTCTGGGGTTCAACTTGCCTCTCTTCCCAAATCTCACAACTCCTTTAAATGGTGATATCTTGAGGAAAACTTCATCACTTACCTCAAACTCCAATCCTCTGCGTCTCTCATCAGCATAGCTTTTCTGCCGGCTTTGAGCTGTTAAAATTCTCTGTCGGAGTAGGGCAATCTTTTCCACTATTTGCTGCACAATATTAGAACCAATTAATCGTGCTTCTCCAACTTCATCCAAATACAATGGAGATCTGCACTTCGTCCATATAATGCCTCGAATGGTGCCATGCCTATTGTTGCCTGAAAACTGTTATTGTAAGAGAACTCAACCAATGATAAATACTTACTCCAAGAACCTTGAAATTCTAAAACACATGCACGAAGCATATCCTCCAATGTTTGGATAGTCCTCTCGGATTGTCCATAAGTTTGAGGGTGAAAAGCTGTGCTAAAACTAAGTTGTGTTCCCATAGCCTTGTTCAAACTTTTCCAAAACTTATATGTAAATCTAGAGTCTCGGTCTAAAACTATGGCACCTGGAACTCCATGTAACCTAATAATTTCTTGCACATACAATTCAGCAAGTTGATCCATCGAGTAAGTCACCTTTATTGGTAGGAAATGAGCTGATTTGGTTAGACTGTCGACTATCACCCAAATTGCATCATGTCCTTTTGCTGTTCTAGGCAATCCCACAACAAAGTCCATCGTTATTTGTTCCCATTTCCATTCAGGAACTGGTAAAGGTTGTAGCATTCCAACAGGTCTCTGATGCTCAGCTTTAACCTGTTGACAAACTAGACACGATTCCACATAACCTGCCACACTTCTTTTCATACCTGGCCACCAATAATGTCGTTTAAGATCCTTGTACATCTTCGTACTTCCAGGGTGAATAGAAAATTTGGAAGAATGTGCTTCAGAAAGAATATCATCTCGAAGTTCTTTAACAACAGGGACAGTCCATCTATTTCTAAACTTAAGGATTTTATTAGTAGAATAGTTAAAATCTTATTTGTCCATAGAATTCATGCTTAACTTGTACTTGTTACACTCGTCACCACTCGTCTGAGCTTTCTTTATTTTCTCCAGAATTGTAGGCTTTAAGGTTATGGCTGAAAGTAAGGCTGATACACTGGATACTGCTTCTAGATTAAACCTTTGAAATTCTGACTCTAAGGCTAACGGTATATTGAAAATCATAGTTGGGGTTGGTGTTATTACTCTACTCAAAGCATCTGCCACAACATTTGCTTTGCCGGGATGGTATTTAATCTCGAAATCATAGTCCTTTACAAATTCTAACCATCGACGTTGCCTCATGTTTAGTTCCTTCTATGTGAAAATATACTTCAGGCTCTTATGATCAGAAAATATCTCACAAGATTGCCCATACAAGTAATTCCTCCAAATCTTAAGTGCAAATACCACTGTAGCTAATTCTAAGTCATGTGTAGGGTAATCTTCTCATGTGTTTTCAACTGTCTAGAGGCATAAGCTATTACTTTACTATCCTGCATTAACACACAACCGAGACCAATTTTGGAAGCATCACAATAAATACTAAATTTACCATCTTCAACTGGAAGGGTTAAAATTGGAGCATTGTTCAGTTTCTGTTTCAAGGTCTGGAAACTATTGTCACATTCATCAGTCCATATATACTTCACATTTTTCCTTGTTAACTTAGTAAGGGGCGTAGTAATCTTCGAGAATCCTTCAATGAACTTTCTATAATACCCTGCAAGTCCAAGAAAACTTCTGATATCTGTAGCATTCCTTGGTTGGGGCCATTCCTTATTTGCTCGAACCTTAGCTGGATCGACAGATATCTCATCCCCAGAGATAACATGTCCTAAAAAGTGAACTTGGTCCAACCAAAATTCACACTTAGAAAACTTGGCGTATAGTTGGTGCTGTTTTAATACTTCCAACACCAAGGTCAGGTGCCTAGCATGCTCATCCATGGAACGGGAATAGATTAAAATATCATCGATAAATACTATGACAAACTTATCCAAAAATTCATGAAACACTATTTTCATGAGATCCATAAAGGCTGCTGGTGCATTTGTCAATCCAAAGGACATGACCAAAAACTCATAATGTCCATACCTTGTGCGAAAAGCAGTCTTTGAAATATCTTCAGATCTAACCTTCAACTGGTAATAACCGGACCTAAGGTCAATCTTAGAGAAAACTCTCGCACCATTAAGCTGATCAAATAAATCTGTGACGCCCCGAATTATAAAAACCCGGTTCGTTACACATAGCCCGAACATAACCAAGAAACTTTGGACTAAATTTAAAACTTCGCTCGAAAGTCAAAATTTGACATTTTCTAAAACCTCAAAACATTTAAAGACTTGCAGCGGAAATCATTTGAACAAAAATAGAGTTAAACAAAACCATAGAACAGTGCTTGAATAATTGGTTGGGATGTTAAGGGATAATCGGTCAAAAGAAGTAAAGGTTTAAATCGTGAAATGCCCTGAAAATTTCAAAGGTCAAACGCATCTGTCGCTGAGCAAAGTCAACGGAAGAGGCTGAAACAGATAGCAAAAAAACTTCTTCTGGTGACTAAACAACAAAAGCTCCAACTACATCATCCGGTAATCTTAACACACGACATCCACCGATCACTAAACGACAAGACTTCTACTACATCATCCGGTAAGCTTACATACGACATCCACCGATCACTAAACGACAAGACTTCTACTACATCATTCGGTAAGCTTACATACGACATCCACCGATCACTAAATGACAAGACTTCTACTACATCATCCGGTAAGCTTACATACGACATCCACCGATCACTAAACGACAAGACTTCTACTACATCATCCGGTAAGCTTAACATACGACATCCACCGATGACGTCAGCCAGATGATTTCCTTCATCCGATCGACTAACCTCACATCCACCGGTGACGTCAGCCGGATGATTTCCTTCATCCGATCGACTAACCTCACATCCACCGGTAAACTATATTCACCTATGATGGAACTTACAAACTTCACTCAAAGCATTCAAAACAACCTGACCCCAAATAACATTTAAAATTCAACAAAAACCATTAACAAAAGAACAACAACTGTACCCTCGACATGACTTTGAAAATGATAAACTCCAACTACATTTAAATCACGTTTTCTTTGGCAGAGAGGAAATTCCCAAAGGTATCTAAACATCAGATAACTACTAAGACTTCACCTACGGACAAGTGTTAAAACCAACAGAGTACTTTTATCAGAAAGTCTCAAGGGAATGCATCCAAAAACATAAAATCACTTCTGTCATTAGAAAACTTAACAGTCTTAAATCAAATCATAGCTCACTGAATCTTCACTTCTTAAGACACCAGTTAATCCGCCTCATCAGTATACCAAATCGAGGCAGAGAAGTGCTCCACCAACTTCACCTATTCTTCAGCGAACTCAGTAAACACACCTGCTGTCACTTCCTCACCTACATCACAAAACTCATCTATTAGCCTAATGCTAAGTAAGTAAAGCAGTAATGAAATGAAATGCTGATATCTGAATTCCTAAACATGCAATTTCTACTTTCTCATCTCAGTCGTCGTTCATCGTTTCTGTTCAGATCCCCCTGTGAAATTGGGAGTTGGATCAACTCTCCCAAAGTATAAATATCCACTGACTAATTAAGGGGTGGATTAATTCCCTTAACAGTAATCTGATTCACATAGCTTTTTCTGATCCCCCTGTGAAATTGGGAGTTGGATCAACTCTCCTAAAGTATAAATATCCACTGTCTCATTAAGGGGCGGATTATTTCCCTTAACAGTAAATCTGTTTCTCATAGCTGTTTCAATATGTTCATTCCTTACCATGTCAACCTGCATTCAAATTCATTTTCGTATACTTTTAAAACATGATGCACAGCATACAGACACATTCAAATAAACATGTTCCTAATGTTTTGTGATGTAGGCCCGAAGGCGAAAGCAAACTTCACTTACCTGGTCTCCTGGAAATCGCTCGGTTTCAACTACTTTGGAAGCCCTGTTCACCTAATGTCATAAACAAAATACCATTCAGATCTTCAGTAAACCTCATCCTACACCATTCACAAACCTAAGGAGCTAGTTTAGAAGTTCGGATCATCGCACATTCTTGATTCAACACTAACCCGAACTCAACTCACTCACAGCATTCTCAAAAATACATTTATTGCACTCTCTCTGCTATCTAACCACTAAATCTCGAGAAAACAAAGGGAAAACTTACCTAGTTTGAGGAAATGGAGATCAGAGGTGAAAAATCGCTTGGAGCCCTGTTGAGCTTGAGCTGAATACCGAGAAGGAAAAAAAATGAAGGAACGGTGGCGGCTAAACCTCATTAAACCCTTCCTTAAATACGTTATCCACAATAAATTTCAATTTACTATTTTATCCTTACTCATTCACTTATTAACCTAATCACTCAAACTTCAATTTTTTTTTTTAAATATTCACTATAAATGGAAAAGGTAAATCTGTTAATAGAAACCGGGTGTTACAAAATCATCAATCCTCGGTAGTGGATACTTGTTCTTGACAGTTAGCTTATTCAGTTCTCTATAGTCTATGCACATACGCATTGATCCATCTTTCTTTTTGACAAAAAGGACAGGTGCACCCCATGGTGAAAAGCTAGGGCGTATGAACCTTTTCTCCAACAAATCCTCTAACTGCTTCTTCAATTCCTTAAGTTCTGTTGGTGCTAGTCTATATGGATTATTGGATACAGGCTCAGCGCCTGGATAGACATCCACAACAAATTCAATTTTCCTATCTGGTGGCAAGCCAAAAAGGTCATCTAAGAATACTTCCAGAAAATCTTGGACAACTAAGACATTCTTGGGGCTTGATTTTTCTACTAGTTGTGTGTCTAAGACATTGGCCAAAAAGCACAAATACTCACTGCATAGGGAGGGTCTACAATCGACAGAAGTCATCACAGTCATTTCCTTACTTTTCTTCAGAGCTTGGAAGGTATGGTTTAAACCACCAGGGGGTTGAAAACTAACAATTCCAGTCCTACAATATATTGTGGCATAATGCTTAAACAACCAATCCATTCCTAGGATTACATCAAATCCCATTATGTCCATAATAATGAGATCGGCAGGGAAATTCATGTTTCCTACTAATACAACACTATCAGGCATCACTTGGTTAAGTGCATGCGTTCACCAAAGGGTAAGGCAACATTAAACACATGCTCAGTAGGGGTAAGCTCTACATCTAACTTATCAGCAAATGTCGATGCTATGAATGAATGTGTTGCACCAGAATCTATCAATGTAAAAGTGGGTAAAGATTTGACCAGTATAGTACCTGATACAACAGCAGGCTGTTCATCATCGCCAGACTCCACCATGGAGAATATCCTTGGTTTTATCATAGCAGGGCTATTCTTTAAGAACGGACAGTCTCTGTTAAGGTGACAAACTTTGCTGCAGTTGAAACACCGAGTGACCCTGGGCCTTGGGCAATCCCTGAATGTGTGTCCAACGTCTTCGCAATTGAAACACCTTCCCGAACCAAACCTGCATTCACCCAGGTGACTTTTCAGACACTTCGGGCACTGGGGATACTTCTTGTCATCCGGTACCTTCCTCCCTGATCCTTGGCTACCCAAGCCTTCATTTGGCCTCTTCATTCCTCTCTGTTGTTGGGGTTGGACAAACTTTCGCGGGACTTCCTTCGGTCCAGAACATTTCATTTCGGCTTCCTCCACCTCCAAGGCTGTGGACACAACTTCACTGAAAGGCAAGCCTTTAAAACCCGAAAACTTGACTCCTCTGTACACCTCTGGCTTCAGTCCATTCATAAATTGAAACACTTTATCTTCGTTTTTGTAAACAAAGTGTCCAGCGAATCTGGACAGGGACTCAAATTGTCTAACATACTCAGCCACAGACCCTGTCTGCTTCAAGTTCATGAACTCCACCTTCTTTGCGGCCTGAACGGTGCTGTTAAAATATTTTTCAAAGAAGGTGTCCTTAAACTGAGACCAAGTCATAGACAGAATATCAGTGGTGGTCTCAATTGTCTCCCACCAAAGTTGGGCGTCTCCAGCAAAATGAAACATCGCCAGAGTGACCTTGTCTCCTTCTCCGACGTTGGCACATCGGAGCATGCTTTCGACCTTCCTCAACCACTCTTCAGCAACAATCGGGTTAGATGATTTTCCATCAAATGTGGGCGGCTGAAGCCTCCGGAATCGGTCTCCTGAATGTTCATTGCTAGAACCCGAGTTGGCACTCCCTTGTACTTCTCGGTTCAGCAACACTCCTAACTGATCGGACTGCTGACGCACTAAGTCTGTTTGCTGACGTACCAAATCTTTCAGCTGTCTAATAACACTAGGTTCCTCCTCACTCCTCAAGTTTGGCATTTCCCTTGGTATTCTATGTTTTCCTAGGCGTCTGGCCATATACTGAATTCCTGTACAAGGTTAGCTACTTTCATAAACATCTAATTACTAAGGCTAACATAAACACTTACACTTGTTGGAGTACTTCCATGCAACGATTGGCACTGATGAGTAATCTTTTGAACGATTTAACTGAATGTCTCTGATACCATACTGTAACGCCCTGAATTATATAAACCCGGTTCATTACACATAACTCGAACATAACTAAGAAACTTTGGACCAAGTTTTAAACTTCCCTCGAAAGTCATAAATTCGACATTTTCTAAAAACTCAAAAGCATTTAAAATCTTGCAGCGGAAAAATCATTTGAGCAAAACAGAAATTTAACAGGGCTGTGAAGCAATATTTGAAAATAACAGTTGAAATATTAAGAAAATAATTCGGCCAAAAGGGATGAAGACTTAAGCATGAAATACTTAAAATTTATAAAAGTCAAACGCATCTGCCGCTGAACAAGGTCAACGAAAAAGGGCAAAAACAAAACTGAAGGTTTCCACCGATGACGTCAGCCTGCAGAATCTTTCTTCCAGCTTCAGCTGATCGCAAAATGACGAGTTTTGCTACTCGCATCTGCCGATGACGTCAGCCGAATGAATCATCCATCCAGCCTCTGCCGATCGCAAAACGACAAATGAAAGTCTTTTAAATCACAAACCAAACAGAGAACATCATCCGGTCACTAAACGACAAACTACTTCCTACACCTACCGATAAGTCTAATACACGATATCCACCGGTGACTAAACGACAAAACTTCTGCTACATCATCCGATAAGTTTAACACACGACATCCACCGGTGACTAAACGACAAAACTTCTGCTACATCATCTGATAAGTTTAACACACGACATCCACCGGTGACTAAACGACAAAACTTCTGCTACATCATTCGATAGGTTTAACACACGACATCCACCGGTGACTAAACGACAAAACTTCTGCTACATCATCTGATAAGTTTAACACACGACATCCACCGGTGACTAAACGACAAAACTTCTGCTACATCATCTGATAAGTTTAACACACGACATCCACCGGTGACTAAACGACAAAACTTCTGCTACATCATCTGATAAGTTTAACACACGACATCCACCGGTGACTAAACGACAAAACTTCTGCTACATCATCTGATAAGTTTAACACACGACATCCACCGGTGACTAAACGACAAAACTTCTGCTACATCATCTGATAAGTTTAACACACGACATCCACCGGTGACTAAACGACAAAACTTCTGCTACATCATCTGATAAGTTTAACACTGTCATCTTCCGATAGACTAAATCTATCGGTAGACAAAACACATAACAACCTGAAATCAACAAGATAACCATCTGAAACCAACATCTGTATCCTTAACCAAATAAATCCCAAATAAGAAATTTCAAAGGGGTTTTAAAACATCAAATAGCTGTTGTCATTAAATCCTCAGGACTCATCGAATAAATACTCGACTACTAAGACTTCACCTACAGACAAGTGTTTAACGCCTCAACAGAACACCGAACCGTGGCATGAATGTGCTTCAGCAACCTTCAACTAATCCTCAGTAAATTCAGGGAACACACCCTGCTGTCACTTCTTCACCTACATCACAAAACTCATCTATTAGCCTAATGCTAACTAAGTGAAGCATTATTGAAACAAACCGGTGACTAAACGACAAAACTTCTGCTACATCATCTGATAAGTTTAACACACGACATCCACCGGTGACTAAACGACAAAACTTCTGCTACATCATCTGATAAGTTTAACACACGACATCCACCGGTGACTAAACGACAAAACTTCTGCTACATCATCTGATAAGTTTAACACACGACATCCACCGGTGACTAAACGACAAAACTTCTGCTACATCATCTGATAAGTTTAACACACGACATCCACCGGTGACTAAACGACAAAACTTCTGCTACATCATCTGATAAGTTTAACACACGACATCCACCGGTGACTAAACGACAAAACTTCTGCTACATCATCTGATAAGTTTAACACACGACATCCACCGGTGACTAAACGACAAAACTTCTGCTACATCATCTGATAAGTTTAACACACGACATCCACCGGTGACTAAACGACAAAACTTCTGCTACATCATCTGATAAGTTTAACACACGACATCCACCGGTGACTAAACTACCTGGCTTCCCGAGAGGTTTCTGGTTGTAGGATATTTCCAGAGCTAGCTCACCTAAAACATAAGCACAGCATTACTTAAACTTTATTCTAAATTTTCGAAAATCTAAGGGGCTAGTCCTGGGAGTTCTTTTCTTCACCATTCTCGATTCATCGCTAAACCCCAAATCCCACCCCTCACTCACAGCACTTCTAAAACGCATACATTGCCATCCTTCAGTTACCTAGACACTAAAACAGCAAGTAATCGAATCAAAACTCACCTTGGTTGAAGGAAAATCGGGCAGAGGAATCGCCAGAGGTTCCTGCTGGAGAACTGGTGGCCGAGAGAAAAAGGGATAAACAGAATGGCGGCTACAGTGCATTAAACCCAAAACCTCTTTCCTTAAATACGTTATCCACTTTTCAAATTGCTAATTACCCTTTTGTCCTTGTATAGTTATTAACTAACCTAATCACTTTCTCTCCCAATTCTTTCATAAAATTAGCACATCATAATTGATAAATTAAATTTTATTTAATAGAACCGGGTGCTACACTATCACTGCATTTAAAATCATCAAAAAAAATTACCAATTTAAAAACAGACTCCTAGAGTTTCAGTGGGGAAATTATTGAAAATATCGCTACATACATTGGTAGCTATAACTAAAATATACCTACACTTATTTTCGTAAAAAACATCCCTAGTCAAAATAAAGTCAATAAAATGCTAGCCCCTGAATTTCCTTGGCCCTCCCGATTCAATAAAATGCTCAATTGTTGCTACTGCCTAGTCACCAATTCTGACAACTACCTCATCGTCATAGGCTCGTCCTCATTTCCCGCATTTGTCGTCTCCCTAGGCACTCTCGATCATCCTGGTCGTCTCGACATTTCAAAAGTCCTGAAAAAGTTAGACAAACCCATAAACATCTACTAACTAAACTAAACATAAATACATACATTTGTCGAAGCACTTCCTCGTGGCGATTGGCGTTATTAGGTAATCTTCTAAACGACTTAACTCATTGGCTCTGATACCACCCTGTAGCGCCCTGAGTCCCCTCAACTCGGTTCGCCACGCATACTACCCACCCGTACACCAAAATGCGTGACAAATTTAAAACTTTACTCATTAACTTAAAACAACTTCGTTTAAGACAACTAGCTTATTGCAGCGGAAAAACTACGATAAAACCCGTTGAAAATCACACGTTAGGAGTTGGAAATCAAAAGGTGAAAAGCCAAAAATCTACAAAAGTTCGCACAGGGAAATCAGTTGACACCCGTCGAAACAGGTCGACACTTCATTCCTCTCGGGTTTCAATCCTTTGCAACTTCAGTCAACACTTCAGCAGTCGGGTCGACACTTCACATGGCTTAACACCCTTGGGGGTGGACACCTACACCCTCGGATCGACACCCCGGTTGCCTCTATTTCCAGTTTGAACAAAGACTGGTCGACACCCACACTCTCGGGTCGACACCTGAGAAAAGGGGGGACACCTGTACGCACAGGTCGACACTCCATTTCTCTCTGAAATCAACTACCACTTAAAATGGTCGACACCCACACTCAGGGTCGACACCTAAATCGTCTCGGGTTGCAATACTTCAGCAACCCGGTCAACACCTGTTAAAACAGGTCGACACCTCACATGACTTAACATCATCGAGGGTCGACTCCCACTCATTCTGGTCGACACTATACTCGAACTTGTACATTCAAGGGTCGACACCTACACTAATCGATCGACACCTCCCTCTTGACTGCTAAGAAAACTTCAGAAATTTTGACAGAAGCAGCTTAAAACTGCAAAAATCAAGATCCTACTTCATCATCCAACTCCCTACGATTTTCAAATAATCCCAAAAACTTCCAAATACTTACACCAAAAATATTTCCCATTCATTTCAAAAACAATATATTTGTACATCAAGCCGATCCAAGAATAAGAATTAACTACGAAATTTTAATCCACCAAATTCCAAATCGTAACACAAACACACGCAGCACAACACAAAAATTCACCCTTAACCCTTACTTCAAAATATAGTCACAATCCCGAGTTTAGTCGCCCTAACAACGGCCGCATCGTCGCGTAGATGCACTCCTCCAACCACTCTAGTCTTGACTTTGCTCTTGGATCTCACCTGATAACTCTTCGTCACCTACATCACAAAACTCAACTATTAGCCTAACGCTAAGCAAGTAATGAAAATATGAATACGAACACTTCACATCCTAACACATGCAATTTCTACTATATTGTCTCGTTTTTGTTCTCGTTTCATTCTGTACACAACTTAACACTCTCCGGCCCGGGTCCCACCCAAGATAACGCAGAGTTTCAACCCTGCGCATCACCCTCCGGCCTAAGTCCCATTAGGGATAACACGGAGTACTGAGCACCATAGAACCCTCCGGCCCAAGTCCCACCAGAGATAACGTGGAGTTTTAACCCAGTACACGTCACCCTCCAGATCAAGTCCCACTCAGGATATCGCAGAGCACTGGGTGGTTCTGCTCAACGAACGACACTACACTCTCCGACCCAAGTCCCACTCAGGATAACGCGAAGCACATCTCCTTTCGGCCCAGGTCCCACCCGAGATAACGCGGAGTACACTCACATGTTAATTTCGTATCTTCATACCATATGTAACGCCCCCGAACCTGCCCCGGCTCGGTGCGCTACTTTGCTAAGCTATCCAGCGTTTAAAACGACATTTAAAATAATTTTTGTAAATTTTCTACTCGGTTCTCAGGTTTCTCGAACCCTCGACTTTTGTGGGAAAACGTGTCCAAAATACGTTTAAAAATATGTCGGAAAATATCGGGTTAAAACATAGTAGAAATAATTTTTTTTTTCGAAAATGGGTGCTGGGCGCGCGCTGGGCCCGCCCGACCGTGACCGATCGATCGGGCCCGCTCGGGTTTTTCTTGACCATATCTACGGATTAAATCATCAAAAGAGGAAGAAAACTAGCCAAGGGAATGAAATTTTCGGAATCCCTAATTAGGGTTTTCCAAACCCTCACAAAATCCAACCAAAACACCCTACAATCACCAATAAACTTAACCTATATGTATACATAATAAAACCCAAGTAAAAACTCACATTAAACTTTGAGAAATTGGAAGAGAAATGGAGAGAAAGCTCTCCAATGGCTGCTGTGCCCTACGTGGAAAGGGAGAAGAAAACCACAAACTTTTGCCCTTTTTTACACCATTAATTCATATTTATCAAAACCAACTTTTCCACTTTTCAAATTTTCCACAAATCATTCAAATTTTATAAATTAATCCCCCATCCCTTAGTTCCATCTATTTCAACGTGAAGCCCTCACAATTCATCCCCTTTTTACTTAATTCCTTTATTCTATTGGTTCCCCCTTCCTTTGAATTTTCAACACACTTTTTCTTTTGACTTTTCAAACACTCCACCACCTTTTTCTTCTCTTCCATTCTCACATTGAAACCCCACACTTCTCTTACTTTTCATCAAACGTTCTTCCCATTGGTTTATTTCCTTTCTTGGCTTTTCAATCACCTTTAGTCCTAAGACTTTTCAACCCTCTTTTCTCACACTTTTCTCTTTTACTTTTCCACCAAAATCACTAATTCACAAATTAATCTCACCCTCATTTATATCATGTCTTCCAATATTGAAGCTTCCATTCCCTTGATCTATCATAACCAGGCTATGCACGTATAAGAAATTCCTGAGTGTCAACCCTCTTTTCTCACACTTTTCTCTTTTACTTTTCCACCAAAATCACTAATTCAGAAATTAATCCCACCCTCATTTATATCATATCTTCCAATATTGAAGCTTCCATTCCCTTGACCTATCATAACTAGGCTATGCACGTATAAGAAATTGTCAGGTGTTACACCATATCACTCATCAAAATCATGGAAATTCATTTTCGTCTACTACTGTACTTTTCGAAAACCATGATGCGTACCAAACTAAACATACTACCAATACACACAATAAACATACAATGCATGCACACAACCCACAACCATACATTCCTAACGAACTGTGATGTAGGCCCGAAGGCAACACGCAAGCATACATTACTTACCTGGCCTCCTTAGCTAACCCTTTACACGTACGCTACGTCGGGAACTCGTTCGAACCTAAAACCAAAACACAATGCATCAATTTAATCCTCACTGCAGCTCACTCATCAAACACCAAAAAGAGAGCTCTAATGGTTCACCCAAAACTCACTAAACCCGAAATTCCCAATGTTTGCCCGAACTTCAAATTCACATAAATAATCCTACGTTTATCTGTTTCAAACGAATCAAAGCTCTATGGACCCCTTAGGACGTCTACTAACTAAAAGGTGGGACTGTTCAGCCAGATAACGCAAATGGCTTGGTCGTTTTTCACAAAAACCGAACTGCCCTGCCCCTGAACTGAAATCCTCAGTTTTCCTCAAACATCCAACTACCCACCCACACTACCCTCTAATCATCCATAAGCATCCAAAAATCAAAGAAAACTAATAGAAATCCTAAATTTTCATGAAACACTCATCTTCCTCAAAACTCTAACTCAAAACTCTCTCAAAACTACTTATAATCTACACCAAGCTCTTCATTAAGCTTAGAAAACTAAAACCCACTTAAATATTAAAGAAAAACTAACCTTGTGTTGAAGGGGTTGAAGAAAAATTGCCGGAAGGGAGAAAACCCTGTCCGCTGACTTCGCCGGGAGAGAGGAGAGAAAAGGGGAAGAGAAGGCTTTTTGGCCTTTCCACGTAAAACCCTAGCTTTTATCCATTTTCATTTCTTTATTCCATCTTTCCCCTTTAATCTCAACATTTCCATTTCACATGTTCTTATTTCCATAACCACTTTTATACAAAATTATTCACTGACATTTTATTTCCTCAAACTAAGTGGACATTCACCAATATTCAATACAACATTTCGAATCGATAAATTGTCGGGTGCTACAATCGGTGTCTTATCTAGTGTTCTAACCCACTAGGACACCGCGTATCTAACCTTGATCTTTCTATTGGTATCAGAGTGAGTCATTTCTGTTTCTTAACCGGGATCCACAGGATTTGATGTTGGTTTTGGTGCAATGGACTCTATGAAGGAAGGAGGTTTCAACAATGCATCCATCTTTGTTGGATGGCAGAAATTATGCTTATTGAAAGGCCAGAATGAGAGCTTTCATCAAAGCTATCAATGAGAAGGCTTGGAAATCTATTCTGATAGGATGGGATCTTCCGTTGGTTACTGATGAAGATGGTGTCATATTTCCAAAGCCTAAAGAAAGTTGGTCCGTTACTGAAGATGAATTGGCAAACAGCAATTCAAAGGATATTATTGTTATTTTCAATGGCGTTGACCCTATTCAGTTCAGACTTATTCACACGTGTGAGTCAGCCAAAAAGGCATGGGAAATCCTTCAGATCACTTATGAAGGAACGTCGGCTGTAAAGTGATCAAAAATGCAAATGCTAACTACAAGATTTGAGAGTCTAAAAATGCATGAAGACGAGAGCATTGTCGAGTTCAATGCAAAACTCCGTGACATCGCAAATGAGGCATTTGCTCTTGGTGAGATTTTTCCTAAAGAAAGATTGGTAAGGAAAACTCTTTAATCTCTGACTCAACGATTTGCTTATAAAGTCACTGCTATTGAAGAAGCCAAAGGTGTCTCCAAAATGAAGCTTGAAGAACTAATAGGATCTTTTAGAACATTTGAGATGAATCTAGGAGTGGACACAGAAGCAAATAAGGTGAAAAAAGTGGCTCTAAAAGCAGAGATATAGAAGTTAAATGGTCACGATGAAGATGATTTTGAGGAATCTCTAGCACTGCTATCTAAGAATTTTAGTAGAGTTATGAAGAGATTTAGTAGAAATAATTGAGGTGTCAAATACTTCAAGAATGGTTCTTCAAGCAATAAGAAGTATAGGGAATAAAATAATGCTTCTGATTAACCCTTCAAGAACAGAGGAATTCAGTGCAGAGAATGTGATGGCTTTGGACATATTCAGACAGAATGTGCTAATACCTTGAAGAAGAAGAAGAACTCCCTCAACTCAACTTGGAGTGAGGATGAGTCGAAAAAAGAAGACAAATTCCAGAACAACCATGTGGCTCTTGTTGCTAAAAATGAACACAAAAATAATGGTGGTGTTAAACATGGTGTCACAGAGAATATGTCTGGTTATAGTGATAAGGATGAAGATAAAGTCACACAAGAAGATCTCATCATTGAATATAAGACTTTTCATGAGAAATGGAACGAACTTGTTAGAGTGAATCAGCATCTACGCTTTCAGATTGGAGGCTTGAGAGATGAGAAGATCAATCTTAAAAACTCTATTGCAGAATTGGAAGCCAAACTGCGAACTAGTCTGGATGAAGTAAAGAATATATCCAATGAGCTAAATCACATGAAGAAAAATGTTAAAATGTTAAATTCAGGTTCCTCTAAGCTGGATGACATTTTAAAGACCAACAAATCCAGTGGTGATCATTCTGGGCTGGGTTACAAAGGAGAAAGCTCGGTGTCACAGACAGTGTCAGTGAAGGTTGGCGATTACAAAAGGAAGCAAGTTACGATGAGTACAAAAAAAAATGAGAAGAAGTCAAATCTTCGTGAATCTTATTCTGCTCCCAGTGGTAAAAGTAACAGATTTATTTCTGTTTGTCACTATTGCAACCGTTGTGGTCATATTCGCTTTAGATGTTTTACTTATCTTGCTGACTTAAGATAAGGTACTGTTAGAAATTTTTATTCTCACAGAATTTCTCAATAAATATAGGTGAAGAGGTCCAACTTGAAGTGCAATGTCACACATATTTCTCTAAAGGCCACTACAACTTATGCATGGTACTTTGATAGCAGGTGCTCTAGATACATGATTGGTGAAAAGAATTTTTTGAAGAACATCGTATCCGGTGGTATGGGAAAAGTGATATTTGGCAACAGTGTTACAGCTCGAGTCATTGGAAAAGGAACGCTAGATGTTCCAGGGCTACCAAAGTTGAATTATGTACATCTGGTGAATGGTTTAAAGGCAAATCTGATTAGTATTACTTAGTAATGCGATCAACAGTTGAATGTACATTTCACTCGTGGAAAGTATGTGGTGTCCGATCAAGATTTTAATGTACATTTCACTCGTGGAAAGTGTGTGGTGTCTGATCAAGACAACGAGTGCATCATAGAAGGAGTGAGATCTTCTGACAATTGCTATCTCATTTCCTCCTTATCTACCTATTTTTGTTCAAGTATGGAAGACTCTATCCTATGGCATCGAAAGTTTGAACATGTCAATGTTAGGATGCTACAAAAGATTATTTCCAAGGGAGCAGTCTGTGGGATTCCCATAATGAATTTTGATGAAGACAGAGTGTGTGGACCATGTAAAATTGGGAAGCAAACCAAGTGTCACATCCGAAGTCTCAGACAACAGCAACTACTCGTGTGCTTGAGCTGCTCCACATGGTTCTAATAGGTCCAATGCATCTAGAAAGTATTGGAGGAAAATGGTATGTTGATGTAACTATTGATGATTTCTCACGATATACATGGATGGAGTTTCTTAGAGAAAAGTCTGACACTTTCAAAGCCTTCAAATCCTTATGTATTCAGCTCCAATGTGAGAAGAATTATGTCATCGTGAAGATTATTCGCATCCGTAGTGACCATGGGAGAGAGTTTGAAAACTTAGAATTCTCATATTTTTGTAATCAACATAGAATATTTCATGAATTCTCTGCATCAAAAACTCCTTAGCAAAATGGAGTCGATGAGAGAAAGAATCGAACTATAGTAGAGATGTCTCGCGTAATGTTACACGAGAGAAATGTTTCACAGAGATTCTGGGCTGAAGCTATGAACAGTGCATGCTACACCATAAATAGGGTGTATCTTTGTGGAGGAACTACAATGACACCCTATGAGATATGGAAAGGTAAAACTCAAAATCTTAACTATTTTCATCATTTCAGTAGTACATGTTATGTCTTGAATGACAGGGAACATAGGGGGAAGCTAGATCCCAAGAGTGATGAAGTTATTTTCTTGGGCTATGCCACCAATAGCCGTGCCTATCGAGTCTACATTAAAAGGACTCAGAATGTCATAGAATTTGCAAATGTTCAAGTGGATGATTCCCTGGAAATAGCTGATATTTTTAAAGAAGACGTGATCCAGATCCCAAGTGAAGAAAGCTCCAATATTCCCACTAGTGTCACAGGTGATGTCTCAGATTAGGTTGCCACAATTGATAAAGTGGAGGAAACCATCCCTAATATCAGGTAACCATCCAAACGTATCCAGAAGAATCATCCTGCAGATGAAGTTATTGGAGGACTAGATGATGGTATTCGAACTAGAGACAAGTCGAGAGTGAACTATCATGAGATAATTAAAATGGCATGTTTTACTTCAGCTATCGAGCCTAAAAATGTGAAAGAAGCTTTACTAGATGAGTATTGGATTGGTGCTATGCAAGAGGAACTTGGTCAATTCACCCGGAATCAAGTTTGGAACTTAGTGCCGTGTCCTCTCGATGTGAATGTCATTGGTACCAAGTGGATATACAAGAACAAGAGCGATGAGCATGGAAACATCATCCGCAACAAGGCTCGGTTAGTTGCTCAAGGGTACTAGCAGATTGAAGGTGTTGATTTTGATGAGACATTTGCGTCCGTTGCTCATCTTGAGTCCATTCGTCTCTTGTTAGCCACTGCTTGTGTGATGCGGTTCCAGTTGTATCAAATAGACATGAAGAGTGTCTTCCTCAATGGTTTTCTTAATGAGGAAGTGTATGTTGCTCAACCAAAGGGTTTTGAAGACCCTAATCATCCCGAGTACGTCTACAAGTTGAAGAAGGCATTGTACGGGCTCAAGCAAGCTCATCGAGCGTGGTATGAAAGACTCACAAAATACTTATTGTCCAAGGGATATGAGCATGGGGGAGTGGATAAAACATTTTTCATTTGCCGTGACATATATCAGTTTTTACTCGCTCAAATTTATGTTGATGATATAGTGTTTGGCTCGGTGTCATAGGCAATGGTAGATGAATTCGTTGTTCCAATGACTGGGGAATCTGAGATGAGTATGGTAGGTGAACTCAATTATTTTCTTGGACTCCAAATTCAACAAAGAAAAGATGGTATTTTCATTTCTCAAAACAAGTATGCCAAGAATTTGCTGAAACGTTTTAAATTGGAGAATGCTCGTCCGAGGAGAACACCGATTGGGACACATGAGAAGCTATCAAAAGATGAGAAGAGGATTTCTGTTGATGCTTAACTATATAGGAGTATGATTGGCAGTCTCCTGTATCTAATTACTAGTCGACCAGATATTTGTTACAATGTGGTTTTATGTGCTCGGTTTCAAGCAAATCATCGTAAGTCACACCTGGTGTCAGTGAAACAGATTCTCAAATATATTAGAGGAACAACCTACTATGGGATTTGTTATTCGTTCAATCCAAACGCCAACCTTGTTGCTTATTGTGATGTTGACTGGGCTAGAAGTACAGATGATCGTAAAAGTACCTCCAGTGGATGTTTTTATTTGTAAAATAATTTGGTATCTTGGTTCAGCAAGAAGCAAAATTTTATTTCTCTGTCTACTGCTGAGGCAGAATACATTGCGGCAGGTAGTAGTTGTACTCAGTTTCTTTGGATGAAGCAAATGCTAAAAGACTACGGTGTCACACAGGATGTCATAACACTCTATTGCGACAACTTAAGTGCTATCAATATTTCCAAGAATCTGGTTCAGCATTCTCGAACCAAGCATATTAATATCAGACATCATTTCATTCGATCTCTAGTGAGACAAAATTATTATTTTTGAACACATGGTGACAGAAAAACAAATTGCCGACATCTTCACCAAGGCTTTAGATGGTGTAAGATTTGAACAACTGAGGTTTCCCCTAGGTCTCTGTGTCATGTAAAGAAATACTTCTGGTTGTAAGTTTTTGTGAAATAATAAAATAAATAAATAAATAAATAATAATAATAATAATAATAAATTATTATTATTATTTTCGCCACTTGTTTTAGACGATTTTTGTTATTGGCTAAATTTCTTTTATCTTGGTCTACAACATCTTGCATTATACAAAGATTTCGGCAGACTTTATGGAATATGGAGATATTTTTTACTTTGAAGAAATATTTATGGGATTATCTCAAATTTCAAAAATTTATGGGATTATCTCAAATGACGTTTCAAGGTTTATTTCCTAAATTCCAGTCTCTCTCCGCCATTCAAGGGTTTACGGATTTCTCTTCTTCTTCTTCTTCTCAAAATTACGGATTTCTGATTTTTTCTTCTTCCATGGCTATTATTGAAGAGATTATTGAAGAATTTTATGTGGGTAATGTGTCTGAACCGAATCTTGGAAGCGATTCAGGTCAAGAGCCCCCAATATTAGAGATGACACCTGCAGAGTTCACAACTCCGATTCTCAAGGACCAGTTCATTGTCTTCAAGGATGTCTCTCAAAATCTGTTGTGGATGTTGTTCCAATCCAGCAAATTGATCTTTTGTGTAACACCCGATTCTTTTACGAGATTTATTAAATTAAATATAAATGGCATTATATAATTATGTCAAATTAAGTCGGTTTTGTAAAAAGAAAGCGTTATTACGATCCTAATAATTAATAAGGATTTTAAGAAAATTTCGGGAATTTTAGTAGTTGTAACACTAATTTTACGAAAATTACGTTTATCGTAATATAAAGGATACTTTGGTAGAAATAGTAAACGAGGTCCGATTTGTGAACGGACAGTTTTAATGGAACCCTAATAATAAGTTGGATTTATTGGCGAAATAAGGAGATTTAGAGAAACCGAATCGTTAGGCAATTAACGAAACAAAGGGCGAAACAAATAGAAAATCAAAAGAATGGCAAAATGGTAATTTGCCAAGTCAAAATTAATAAAAAGTTACATTTTCTCTTCTCCTTCACCATTTTCACAAAAACCCTCTGTGATTTTCTCCCCTCCCTCGGCGATCCCTTTCTTCTCTCACAGCGACTCTCCTTCCGACGTCAGTTCTCCACTCCGACGACTCCGATTCTTCACGTTTTCTTCTCCAATCCTGACCCTATGTATGATTCTAAAGTTTTAAGAAAGTTTATTTTGATTTTTACGGAGTTTAAAAGATTAGGGTTCGTTTAGGGTTTCGTTAAAAACGTGATTTAGGGTTTCAAATCGATAGGTTTACCGTAGTTATGGATGTAATGGACGTATTGAATGTTATTGGACGAAGTTAAGTCGATATGTGAGAAGTGTTAAAGTTTGAGGATTTTAGGGGTTTTTGGAAAAACTCGTTAATGGTGGTTTTGTGGTATCGAGCGTTAATTGTTATTAAAATTCCTCGATTAGTTAAATTAGAATTTTAGAAATTTCCTTAGTTAAGAATTTCGTTAATTTGGACGTTAATGGTTCGAATTCGTTTTAACGACGACATTGTGAATTGCTTAGGTAAGTTCAACACGCACGAGGTAAGTTCTCGTGACTTACTGTGGCCGATTGGCCTACACCATAAGCCGAGTTTGTTGTTGAGGATACGTTGGTGCTTTATTGTTTATGTTGGTCTTGTCTGATTGTTTCGGTTTAGTAGTTTAGGTTCTGTTGTTCTATAGTTTGTTTGTTATAGTGTTTTGATGGTATTTGTAGTGTTAACAACCATGACATGGGTTATCGGGGATGAGGTTCAGACCTAGCATTCTGTGGTGAGCGGGTTTTCCTCCCTTTAGATGGTGTGGGCTGTCTAACCGCTTGACGTGTTCTATCTATCTGTCGAGCATTTCCGATAACCATAGACTGACACGTACTGATATATGAAATGACATGGACAGTTTTCATATCATTGAGCATACATAATCATTCATAGGCATTTACGTAGAATTTACTGAGATTTTTATCTCATAGGTGTCTTTATGGTGTAGGTGACCTTGAGCAAGATGAGGACGAGATCCCTCCACCTAAGGAATGATGCAGTTGATGGAGGATGGCCCGTGGTGCTCGTTATGTATGTTATATTGAACTGTTCATGCATCATGGTTTTAAAAACGTCATGAAAATGAATTTACGCACGGTTTTCATGAAAAGAACATGTATGTAAATGCAAGTAAAGTATCACAGTAAACAACCATGACATGGGGTTATCGGGGATGAGGTTCAGACCTAGCATTCTGTGGTGAGCGGGTTTTCCTCCCTTTAGATGGTGTGGGCTGTCTAACCGCTTGACGTGTTCTATCTATCTGTCGAGCATTTCCGATAACCATAGACTGACACCATAGATTACAAGTACTGATATATGAAATGACATGGACAGTTTTCATATCATTGAGCATACATAATCATTCATAGGCATTTACGTAGAATTTACTGAGATTTTTATCTCATAGGTGTCTTTATGATGTAGGTGACCTTGAGCAAGATGAGGACGAGATCCCTCCACCTAAGGAATGATGCAGTTGATGGAGGATGGCCCGTGGGAGTGTTTTAAACCGCTTGGTGATTTTGAGCAAGAGGAAATGTTAAGTTTTTAAATGGATCCACGCGGTTTGTTTTTACAAAATTGGGTTATGTTTTTAAACGTGTTTTGAGTAGGTAAAAGAGGGAAAAGGGTTGTTATATTGAAGATTGCTGTGAAATGATTAGAGAATTGATGAAAGAAAATTGGTTAAGTATTTAAACTTTTGTGCAGGGAAAGAGGAAAAAGGAAAGAGGGAGAGGCGGCTCTCTGGAAATTTTGATTTCCAAAGAGCGTGCCGATCGATCCCAAGGAGGGCGATCGATCGGCCCTCTTTGGTCACGCTCTGGAAGAAATTCCAGAGCGTGTGCCGATCGTTTGCCTGGGAAGGTGAACGATCGGCATGGTTGATCGCCGAAGGGTGATCGATCGCCTGCATTAGAGGCGATTGATCGCCCCTCAGTTTTTCTTCATTGGCGATCGATCGCCTATTTTGGGCGATCGATCACCCCTACATTTCGTGGGGCAATTGCCCCTTTTGCCCTTGTTTTTGTCTCTTTCACTGGTTTTTTGTTTATAAGTTTTAATTGTTTTACTTAATTGAATTTAGAATTTATTTAAACGATTTTCTTACAATGTTAACGATTTCGATTTTAGTTTAAGTTCCGCTTAAACTGTAGGATAAAAAAAAATATTACGGAAAAATTAGGATACAGGTAAGAGTCGCTACAATTTATGGTATCAGAGCCCCCGAGTTTTAAAAACGATTATGTAGACTGCTCGACTGCACAGCCACTACGCGGACATCCTTCCTCAACTGTAAGTATGTTCAATACCTTATTTGATTTCAATTTTCTTAGAGTATTTGTTTTAACTTTTATATAGGAGTTATAAAAAAAATGGTGCGTCGTGGGAATGACCGAGATGACCGAGATGATACGATAGACCAACTTAAAGGATTTATTTCCCAACAGTCCCAACACATGGAACGACAGGCTCAACAAATGGAGAGACAGTCCCAGCAGTTGGGTACCCTGATAGATCATGAGAGCATTAGAGCTGGGTAATCGGGGAATGGAGAGATTTCAGAGGCTCCAACCTCCTGTGTTCAACGGACAGTCTATGGATCCCTCTTCAGCCGAGGAGTGGATTCGAACCATGGAGGACATGCTAGCCTATGCAAGCATTGAGGATGGAGAGAAGGTTGCCTTGGTGAGTTACCACTTAGCCCTGGATGCCCAATTCTGGTGGGATTCTATCAAGGCAACCACCGATGTGGCGATTATGGGTTGGGAGCGTTGAAAGATGATATTTTATGACAAGTACTCCATCCATATAGTGCGGGAGGCAAAGATGGTAGAGTTTATACAGTTGCGGCATGTTGGTTCGATTGCCGACTATGTGAGAAGGTTTGAAGTCCTGTCCCGATTCGCGCCGTGTCAGATTAGCGTTAATGAGGACAAGGTACGCAGATTTGTACATGGGCTTGGCCAAGAAATTTGGAAGAGTCTTACAATATCAGGGGTGCAGAATGTATCCTATGATGAGATAGTGGCAGAGCACTGGAGATTGAGGCTGTAGATCAGAGTTCAGTTAAACCGAGGGAGCTAGCTAGAGGGTTCTTTCGGGAGATACAGCCACGGCCTCAGAATAAAGGCTGGCAACCGAGAGCACAGCCACAGCAACAACAACAGCAGAGGGGTGCAAAAAGGCCCTACGATGGATAAAGGCGATCAAGGCAAGGGGAAGCAAGTCCAAGGGGCTACTCAGAAGCTTGTTTGTCCTAAGTGCTAGAAGGAACACTACTGGCGCTTGTCGATTGGGCACGAACAGTTGTTACAGATGTGGAGAGGCCTGCATGAACATTACAGCCACTGCCTATTCCGGAGTGGAAGTGGGAGCAGATCTCCATGGATTTTATTGTGGGGCTCCCGAGAACGACGAGAGGACATGACGGCATCTGGGTGATCGTGGACCGATTGACAAAGTCGGCTCACTTCTTATCTGTGAAGATGGCGTCTTCTATGGATCAGCTCGTCGAGCTTTATGTGCAGGAAGTTGTCAGATTGCTTGGTGTGCCAGTTTCTATTGTCTTAGATTGAGATCCGAAATTTACATCGAAGTTCTGGAAGAATTTGCATAAAGCTATGGGGACTCAGCTAAATTTCAGCACAGCATCTCATCCTCAGACTGATGGTCAGATAGAGAGGACAAATCAGATTCTGGAGGATATGCTCAGAGCTTGTGTGTTGGAATTTCAGGGATCGTGGAGCAGGTATTTGCCACTGATCGAGTTCTCTTATAACAATAGCTTCCAGGCTACCATTGGTATGGCTCCTTATGAAGCTTTGTATGGTCGAAAGTGTAAATCTCCGTTATATTGGGACGAGGTTGGTGAAGCAAGTATTGTTGGTTCTGAGATTCTACAGCAAACGGCAGAGAAGATTGCCGTTATTCGACAGCGTATCGAGATAGCTCAGAGTCGACAGAAGAGCTATGCTGACATAAGATGGAGAGAACTGGAATTCGAAGAAGGTGATGAGGTTTATTTGAAGGTTTCTCCGTTTAAAGGTGTAATGCGATTCGGAAGGAAGGGCAAGCTAAACCCTCGATATGTGGAGCCCTTTCCTATTTTGAAGAAGATCGGGAAGATGGCGTATCGACTACAGCTTCCAGCTTCATTGGAAGGCATCCACAATGTATTTCATGTGTCTATGCTTCGAAAATGTTTGCGCGATCCATCACATATCGTGGAGGCAAGAGAGATCGAGGTACAGTCTACCTTGACTTATGTGGAGAAGCCGGTACGTATTTTGGAGTCTTCGATCAAGGTATTGCGCAGCAAAGAAATCCCGCTAGTCAAAGTTTTATGGCAGAACCACGAGGTGGAAGAACTACTTGGGAGCGACAAGAGGATATGATGGCTAAGTATCCTGAGTTGTTTGTATGATCAAATTTTGAGGACAAAATTTTAAATAAGGTGGATGGAATGTAACACCCGATTCTTTTACGGGATTTATTAAATTGAATATAAATGGCATTATGTAATTATGTCAAATTAAGTCAGTTTCGTAAAAAGAAAGCGTTATTACGATCCTAATAATTAATAATGATTTTAAGAAAATTTCGAGAATTTTAGGAGTTGTAACACTAATTTTACGAAAATTACGTTTATCATAATATAAAGTATACTTTGGTAGAAATAGTAAACGAGGTCCGATTTGTGAACGGACAGTTTTAATGGAACCCTGATAATAAGTTGGATTTATTGGCGAAATAAGGAGATTTGGAGAAATCGAAGCGTTAGGCAATTAACGAAACAAAGGACGAAACAAATAGAAAATCAAAAGAAGGGTAAAATGGTAATTTGCCAAGTCAAAATTAATAAAAAGTTACATTTTCTCTTCTCCTTCACCATTTTCACGAAAACCCTTTGTGATTTTCTCCCCTCCCTCGGCGATCCCTTTCTTCTCTCACGGCGACTCTCCTTCCGACATCGGTTCTCCACTCTGACGACTCCGGTTCTTCACGTTTTCTTCCCCAATCCCGACCCTAGGTACGATTCTAAGGTTTTAGGAAAGTTTATTTTGATTTTTACGGAGTTTAAACGATTAGGGTTCGTTTAGGGTTTCGTTTAAAACGTGATTTAGGGTTTGAAATCGATAGGTTTACCGTAGTTGTGGATGTAATGGACGTATTAAACATTATTGGACGAAGTTAAGTCGATTTGTGAGAAGTGTTAAAGTTTGAGAATTTTAGGGGTTTTTGGAAAAACTCGTTAATGGTGGTTTCGTGGTATCGAGCATTAATTGTTATTAAGATGCCTGGATTAGTTAAGTTAGAATTTTTGAAATTTCCTTAGTTAAGGATTTCATTAATTTGGACGTTAATGGTTCGAATTCGTTTTAACGACGACGTTGTGAATTGCTTAGGTAAACGACGCTCGTGGACGGTGTGATGACCCAAATGTGCATGTATGAGTACGACTGCGGGGTAAACCTTGGGTTGCCGGGCGAACCTCGGGACCTAAGCCGAGTGTAGGCGAATCCCGGACTCGAGTATAGGCGAATCCCGGGTCGTAAAAAAAGGGGGTCGTCACAATCCCACATCGCTTGGGGAAGTATGTGGAAATGAAAAATATGTAAAGAGATCCTCCAAATATAGTAAGACGCATTTTGGAGCACGATTGGCAACGGATCCCATAAGAACTCTGAAATTAAAAGTGTTTCGGCGAGAGCAATTCCAGGTTAGGTGACCTTCCGGGAAGTTCTCGCCAAACAAAGCCGTGACGGGAGGATATTGGGCTGCGGCCCAATCCCAAGAGCGGACAATATCTTGCTGGGATAAGGGGTCGTTACAAATGGTATCAGAGCCTGTACCCAACCGGAAATGTGGCCAACGAGGACATTGGGCCCCCAAGGGGGGGTGATTGTGATGACCCGAATGTGAACGTATGTGTACGACTGCGGGGCAAACCTCGGGTTGCGGGGCAAACCTCGGGACCTAAGCCGAGTGTAGGCGAATCCCGGACTCGAGTATAGGCGAATCCCGGGTCGAAGAAAGGGGGTTGTCACAATCCCACATCACTTGGGGAAGTACATGGAAATGAAACATATGTAAGAGATCCCTCCCAAGATAGCAAGACGCGTTTTGGAGCACAATTGACAACGGATCCCATAAGAACTCCGAAGTTAAAAGTGCTTCGGCGAGAGCAATTCCAGGTTGGGTGACCTTCCGGGAAGTTCTCGCCAAACAAAGCCGTGAGGGGAGGATATTGGGCTGCGGCCCAATCCCAGAGCGGACAATATCTTGCTGGGATAATGGGTCGTTACAAATGGTATCAGATCCTATACCCAACAGGAAATGTGTCCAACGAGGACGTTGGGCTCCCGAGGGGGGGTGATTGTGATGACCCAAATGTGCACGTATGAGTATGACTGTGGGGCAAACCTCGGGACCTAAGCCGAGTGTAGGCGAATCCCGGACTTGAGTATAGGAGAATCCCGGGTCGTAAAAAAAGGGGGTAGTCACAATCCCACATCGCTTGGGGAAGTATGTGGAAATGAAACATATGTAAAGAGATCCTCCTAATATAGTAAGACGCGTTTTGGAGCACGATTGGCAACGGATCCCATAAGAACTCTGAAGTTAAAAGTGCTTCGGCGAGAGCAATTCCAGGTTGGGTGACCTTCCGGGAAGTTCTCGCCAAACAAAGCCGTGAGGGGAGGATATTGGGCTGCGGCCCAATCCCAAGAGCGGACAATATCTTGCTCGGATAAGGGGTCGGTACAGACGGAGCTTGAAGTTCAACGCGCACGAGGTAAGTTCTCGTGACTTACTGTGGCCGATTGGCCTACACCATAAGCCGAGTTTGTTGTTGAGGATACGTTGGTGCTTTATTGTTTATGTTGGTCATTGTTTTGTCTGATTGTTTCGGTTGGGTAGTTTAGGTTCGGTTGTTCTATAGTTTGTTTGTTATAGTGTTTTGATGGTATTTGTAGTGCTTTGATGGTATTTGTAGTGTTTTGATGGTATGCTAGTTATGTATATTATATTGAACTGTTCATGCATCATGGTTTTAAAAACGTCATGAAAATGAATTTACGCACGGATTTCATGAAAAGAACATGCATGTAAAGGCAAGTAAAGTATCACAGTAAACAACCATGACATGGGGTTATCGGGGATGAGGTTCAGACCTGGCGTTCCGTGGTGAGAGGGTTTTCCTCCCTTCAGATGGTGTGGGCTGTCTAACTGCTGGACGTGCCCTATCTATCTGTCGAGCGTTTCTGATAACCATAGACTGACACGTACTGATATATGAAATGACATGGACGGTTTTCATAGCATCGAGCATACATGATCATTCATAGGCATTTACGTAAAATTTACTGAGATTTTTATCTCATAGGTGTCTTTATGGTGTAGGTGACCTTGAGCAAAGTGAGGACGAAATCCCTCCACCTGAGGAATGATGCAGTTATGGAGGATGGCCCGTGGGAGTAGCGCTGGGCAGTCGGTGCGTTTTGACCCGTGGGGAAGTAAGTGTATGTTTTGGGAACACGATAGTTAGATAAAAATTATATAGTTGAACATATTAGGATGTTTAGTTATGGATAGTCTATAGGTTTATGTTTTGGATGTTTTTAAACATTTTGGAAACTATTTTATAAACCGCTTGGTGATTTTGAGCAGGAGGAAATGTTAAGTTTTTAAACGGATCCACGCAGTTTGTTTTTACGAAATCGGGTTATGTTTTTAAACGTGTTTTGAGTCGGTAAAAGAGGGAAAAGGGTTGTTATTTTGAAGATTGTTATGAAATGATTATAGAATTGATGAAAGAAAATTGGTTAAGTGTTTAAACTTTTGTTCAGGGAAAGAGGAAAAAAGAAAGAGGGAGAGGTGGATCTCTGGAAATTTTGATTTCCAGAGAGCGTGCCGATCGATCGGCCCTCTTTGGTCACGCTCTGGAAGAAATTCCAGAGCGTGTGTCGATCGTTCGCCTAGGAAGGTGAACGATTGGCCATGGTTGAAGCGCCCCGAACCCGCCCCGGGCCCGGTGCGTTACGTTGAAACAAAATCCCGTGTTTAAACGACGTTTAAAAGTAATTTAAATAAAATACCCGACTCGGTTTTTGGGTTTTCCGAACCCTCAATTTTTCTTGGAAAGTGTGTCTAAAATACTTTGAAATACGTTGGAAAAACGTCGGGTTAAAATGGTTTGGAAAAAATGAAGTTTTAAAAAAAAATTAAAAAAAAAAACAAGGAGGGGCGCCGCGCGCGCCACGCGCCCACGCGCCCTTGGCGCGCGCACAGAGCGAGCCTGATGCGCACCCAGCGCGCGCCCTTGCGCGCCTGGCCTGTGTCGGAGGCGATTACTCGCCTCCCGGTGGCGATTACTCGCCACCTTCTCTACTGTTTTCGCCAAAAATCACCCCAGAGGCGATTGCTCGCCTCCCTACGGCGTCCACTCGCCACCTCCTCGGGTTTTTGACCCCAAAACGCCCAAAAACTTGACTTTTTCCCCAACTTTTGACTTACCTTCTCTTCCTTCATTTTTCCACGACTAAAACACCTCCAAAAATTCCGAAAATTTAAACATACCTTCCCGACACCTAAACCTTTAAAGCCCATAAAAATTTTGGAAAACCGACTTCAAACGGAGAAATACAAAAATAGAAACTTAACCCGACGTTAGTTATTTTAAAACCAAAACGGGCGGCGTAACGCCTAAATTTCTTTAAACCAAAACCTGAAAATTTACAGCAAAATATACTATTTCAAACCCCAAACACTAACAACCATTACAAAATAGTTTCAACCAAAACGACACACAAAATAAAATCATTTACCACGAAACTATACAACCGGTACTAAAACCTTTATAACAAACCGTTCACCACTTGTTCTATCTTACTTCAAACATACAAAAACATTACGAACGCGAAAACAACCATCTATCAAAATGTTCACCTCCCACACTACCCGAGGAACAGTGGTCCAGACGCCCCGACAACAGCCTGCACCGGCGGACTCCGTACTCCTCCGACTGCGGCCTAATCCTGAGCTGTCTCATCGACCTCACCTGTATAACACTCGTCACCTACACCACAGAACACAAAAAGATAAGCCTAACGCTTAGCAAGTAGGGGAAATAATGCACAACAACACACTAAATGCTCGACTCAACCCTAACATGCAGTTTCTACACACTCTGTTGCTTTCTTTTCATTTCGGTTGCAATTATCTTTCACTTTCAGGTAAATCAAGTAGGCACACGCCCCCACACAGTCCAGGACGGCCACGCCTTGATCCACGGAGCTAGACCGGAGGCACACGTCCCAACACAGTCCAGGACGGCCAACACGAATCTCCCCCAATTGATCGTAGAATCCTCATTGTGCACTTCAAGCACGAACATGTCGAGGAATTCGTACTCACGACACACTACGTACGTTAACAGGGCATCTCGAATAGAATCCCTCGCGGGGTGCTCAACGAGCCACTTGCCCGACGAAGCTATTCTACTCGAGACCAAGTTGCATATCACTTCTTATCTTTCTTTCACATCATCCTCACCACTCAAACATGCAAAAACTCGTGATTTCGTAGTTTAGAAAACAATGATGCATGACACCCGATGCATAACAAAAGCAAAACATAACAAACAAACAACCAATCCCTACCGTTCTATGGTGTAGGCCCGAAGGCAACAAACACTCATCCATTACTTACCTGGTTGCTGCTCGATACTTTCTCGTTCACTCCGTCCAACAAAATCACACGTTCGATCACCTAAAAATAATGAGATATCAACTTAGAGATTTACAAACTCTAAGGAAATTCTTAACCTAACTAATAGAACTATAACAAAACCCCCAATCCGATCTTTACCCCAAAATTGACCGTCTAACTTCAAACGGTTATAACTCCCTCGTTTTACAACGGATTTCGACGTGCCAACCCAACTCGGAAACCTCTACACGTCTACTATCCATTGAATCACTCAAATCAACCATCCAAACACAAGGGCTAAGTCGGACATGCCAAAACAGAACCGGTGCACTTTAGGGTAAAAACCGATTTTTCACACTTTCACTTCCAATCTTCAATCCAACCACTCCAACGACTTAAACTAAGTCATTCAACAACCAAATCATCAAAATAAGAAAGAAATCTAACATTTAAACTCAGATTTTTGGAAATCCCTAACCTAGGGTTTTCTAACTCTCCCTAAAACCATCCAACACCCCCTAAAAACTCTTCCAAACTTCATCCCATAGCACATAAACTAAAACCCATGTAAATTTACCTTGCAATCACTTGAAGAAATGAAGAAAGAAGGAGTGGAAACGTCGGCTATGGAGGAAAGGAGAGAGACACAATGGAGGAGAGGAAGATGAGTGAAAAATAAACCATTTCTTTTCTTTTTATTCCTTCATTTAATTCACCAAGTCAATTTACCATTTAACCCTCCCCTTTTCACCTTTAATCCAACGCCAAACCCACCTCTAAACCACCACTTTTTCTTCCCATCACCTTCACAATTTGATTGGTTAACACACATTGACACATTGACAAGTCACACTCAAACTCTCCACCAATCACAATTGGGTTTGACTTGTCAAACTTTCCACTAATCACCTTTCTTTCTAATAACCTTCTAATCCCCTCACAAAGCACTCTCATACATTACTAACTTAGGTCTAGACACGTAGTCAAAATTTTTCGGGTGTTACAATGGTTGATCGCCGAAGGGCGATCGATCGCCTGCATTAGGGGCAATCGATCGCCCTCTGTTTTTCTTCATTGGCGATCGATCGCCTGTTTTGGGCGATCGATCGCCCATACATTTCGTGGGGCAATTGCCCCTTTTGCCCCTATTTTTGTCTCTTTCACTGGTTGCTTGTTTATAAGTTTTAATTGTTTTACTTAATTGAATTTAGAATTTATTTAAACGATTTTCTAACAATGTTAACGATTTCGATTTTAGTTTAAGTTCCGCTTAAACTGTAGGATAAAAAAAAATATTACGGGAAAATTAGGATACGGGTAAGGGTCGCTACATTTTGGGTGCACAAACTCACTTCAGTCGTTCAAGTAGTTGTCTTTTCAAGACAAGTGTCGCTCCTCCTAAGGTAGCTGATACTTCTCAATTTTTTCAAGCCTCTAAGGGAAAAAGAACTCGATCGAGATATTCGTCTGATAAGGCATGGACTAGTGAAGAGGAAATTGAAATTAATTCCTCTGATGAAGATATTCAAGAAGTTTAGGAAAGTAAATACAAGCCTTGTGTTCAAAAGAATCACTCGCTCTAAGTCTGTGTCACAGGTGAAGTCAAGCGCTAAAACAAGTAAGTCTTCTATTAACTCTATTGAGGATGATTTTAAATCTGAATATCATGCTAACCACTGGAAAAAAGTTTCAAAGAGGAACATATGGTGTGAGAGAAATATACATGAAGGAGATTTTAAGGAAAGTTAAGGTATTGTGAAGCTTCTTTATAGTCTAAATCTAAAGAGGACTTTTAAGGCTTTAAAACCTTTTATTTGGAAAATTGTTCTAAAATTTTACTACAATTTGGATTCTAATGTAAAGATCCTTGATCATCCAAATTATGGATGTGTGTATGTAAGGGGTCATCTGTTTGAGTTTTCTCCCACTATGAACAACACACATTTGGGTTGTCACTGGACTAATTCTGAGGAGTTTGCCCCTGATTTCATCAAAATTATTGCTGATATCATAGGTGGTGTTAGATGGGTATGGCCTCGTGGTAAAGATTTTTCTGCATCTCAATTTACTATGAAATATGCTATCCTGCACAACATAGCCATGAGAAATTGGCTGCCTACTTCTCATAGGACATGTGTGAACAAATCGATGGCAGTATTATTATTCAAAATCGGGAATTCTATTGTGTTTGATATTGGACAGTTTTTTTTGATCAAATTGTGAAACATGCGGACTGCAAAAATGAACGATCAGCTCTTCCTTTTCCCTGTTTAATCTACAGTATTCTGTCTTCTCTACAATCTATAATTAGAAAACAAGAAGTTATTTTTATGGATAAGGAGGAGATAAGGATAGGCTATAAACTTTTAACAGGTGATCATATAAATGACCTGGAAGAAGTCTCAGAGGGTATTCAAACTCCCTACAATATTTCTGACTCTGTACTGTTATCTCGCTCCATCAAGGTACCCAAGGATGAGCTGATATTTTTGAATGATCAGCAAAACATCATTAAAAAGAGAAAGACAGTGGTTACAGGGTTCCTTGATGATCTTGTCGAACAAAGGACTGCTAATAAAGTTGTTGATAATACTTTCAAGAGAAAGAAAGCTGTCAATTTGAAGGAACGTGTTAAGGAGGCGATGTTGCTGAAAAGTCAAGTGTTTAACCTGATGTTACTGAGGATATCATAGAAGTGGCAGAAAAGGAAGCTCCGGTCTTTCATAATGAAGAATAATCTGTCAAAAGAAACGATGCTAGTGAGCAGTTGCCAGTAGCTCCAATCGGGTTGGTTTCTTATGACAATGATTCTACTTAATGATTAATTGTGGTACTTTCTCTGCTGTGTTAAAACAATTTTTTTTATGGTTGTTTACTATACTCTTTTGTCCTTTTGTAGCAAAAAGGGGGAGTAATTTTGGCACTATGTTTTGTGAAATACCATTCTGTAAGTTCTAGTTCAAGGGGAGTTTGATTTTTGCCAAAAAATGCTAAAGGAGGAGATTGTAAATGTTAAATATTGATTAACATTGATTTTTTGGCAATTAGCTATTAAAGAAGTTTGCACTTTTATATTTGGTAGGTTGTTTCTTAAAGATCAAGAAATTATCTATTATTTTTGGAAGGTTGATTTGAAGTTTGTGGTTTCTGTTAAGCTAGATTATGGCGAGATACGAGATCTCTATTATTTTTGGAAGGTTGATTTGAAGTATGTGGTTTCTGTTAAGCTAGATTATGGCGAGATACGAGATCACAACAACTATGGGATTCATTTCTAATACGTTGCAGCCAGTGTCACAGATTCAGATTTTGTGGGATTCAGTTTCCTATTTTTGTGCGATCAGTTTAGGATAAAATATCTGAGATAAAAAAATTAGAAAGATTTGATGAGTATTATATTATGTATTCTTCCTTCATAGTTCGTGCATGGATTATTCATTCTTATCACAATTACTTGTGCCGCAAGCTGTTATTCACTCCTCCCTCACGCTTTCGTGTGTGGGTGTATGGTTATTCATTCGGTTTGTAAAAGACTATATACACACTCTGTTCTTGGTTGGACTTTACTATATTCTGAGTGAGTAGATTGATTGCATCTAACGGAGTGTGTCACTGACGGTGTCAAAGGTATTTTCCTTGAGATATTCATTTAAGCTCAGTTTCAGGAGGAAGTTGTCTGAAACTCGGAAGGAGTTCTGATCGTGGGCAAGGGGATCTTGCCATATGTTAGTGGATTATATACACTTTACGCAAGTGCACGTATCGCAATCAAGTAGTATATAAATATCGATCCCACGAGGATATTCTTAATCGAGTTAGATGCTATAAAAATCTTACAGAAGTATTAAAATTATAAATTTAAATAATTAAAAATAAAAGCCAAATGACGATGTAACAAAAGAAAACAGGATAAACGTGATAAAATCAATAAATAGAAACCTAGGCTAGGATCAATTTCTTCGTTACGATAGTTTTACTACTAATGCTTTGATAATGCTCTGCAGCATTGTCTATGAACATCAAAAATGAAATAAGTCTAGGATTCTTTCAAATTGCCTAGGCAAATTCAATTTAGAATTTCTCTCAACCTTGAAAGAAGGTAACTAACATTGAATTTCTATAAACCCTATTCTTAATGCCAATCGAATCAATGCTAACTACGTTGTAACAATTTAATCCGATTAATTATTCGTGCATGTTAGAATTTATATTTATTTTTCGATACAATATAAACATGGATCATCAACCTATCTATCGATATGATCTGAATTAAGCAAGGAATATCACAAATAATTGTTCAATAAATAATTGCATAAACAAACCGAGATTGTAGCAAAATCCGTAACGAATACTATCGTCTTAACCAAGTAAAGAGTTTAGCTACTAGACATAATTAAATAAAACTCAAAAATAATAATGTTAATAAAAATCATAAACAGTAAAAGAAAATGAAGAAGAACAAGGAGATGTCGTCGGTTGTTGTCTCAGAACCAGAGCTCCCTCAACTTCTTCCTCTAAAAATCTCTCCTTTTGTTCTCCATGCAAATCTCTCCTATCCCTGGAATTATGCATGTTTCGATTCTCTCTCCAATCCCTGGAATCATGCATTCTCTTTCTTCTTTTTTTAAAATTGTCATTCCAGTTTTGGCCATTTTTCCCAGTCGTCCACGCTTTCCAATCGTCCACGCTTTCCATCGTCCACTTTCTGTTTTTTCCAACCAAGTCCGCAACTTGTTCGTGAATTTTTGTTTTTTAGTGTTTTTTGTCTTTTAGTGCTCTCACTTTCCACACATCGACCGCTGCTCTTTTAGTGCTCCCTTTTTGTCTTTTAGTGTTTCTTTTTCTTCACATCGACCGCTGCTCTTTTAGTGCTCTTCTTTTCCAAGTCGTCCATTTTCTGCTCAGTCGTCCATTTGCTTTTATCATCCATTTCTCTGTCGTCCGAATTTGTCTCTTTCCTCAATAAAATTTTGGATTTTATTCTCCTCTTATCCCATGAATTATGGCATCCAGTTAAGGTAAAAATCAATTTTCTCCAAATCGGTTTTCCTTCCCATGATTTACTCATTTAAGCTTCTTGATTTAAACTTGAATTTTCTTATTCATATTTTTGTCTTTCCCACTTTAATTTCTGCATTAATAAAAATATATTGAATAAAAATAATCTGCTCATTTTAAAAATATGCATAAAATGTATTAATTTCACCCAAATTATTGATACTACATGATGTTTGCAGAATCACCGCGGCATTAGCATTAAAACTCACAATTTCATAATAATTCTACTCAAATCATTCGAGTTTCATCATGCACATTAGTATCAAATAACTCTAAAATAAGAGTTATCAAATACCCCCAAACTTAGACCATAACTCGTCCTCGAGTGATGCAAAATAAAAATAAATTCCCAAAATAATATTAACAAAATTTACGTAATTTTCGAAATATCTAATAACTTGTAAATTATTGAAAAATTTCACTATCACAATTAAAAGCAATCAATATAGATTTAATTCTCAATAAACTTTTTCAAAGTGTGTGTGTGCTCAAACTCCATTTGAATTGCTAACTTCAACAACAAAAACTAAACATCACAATCACATATCATAGGATGTCAACTATTTAGTGTCCCTCCTAAATCCATTAGCTTTCAAAGATTTTTCCTTTTTTTTTTGAAATCTAAATAGTAAAGGGGCTACACAATTATAATTTTTAATATTGACTTTATCTTTAAGTCATACTACCTTTTTACGCGATTGACAACATTGGTGATGAAGTCCTCCGATTACTCAGTAATGTCACCTCAAGATATATACTCATATAAAATAGAGGAGTATAGCCAATAAATATGCAACGGAGTTCCTCCCAAAGTTCTTCTGATTTATTTCTACCCATCGAGTATCCAAAAGGCTCACTCGAAATTGAAAGTAGATTAGGAAATTGCATTTATTTATTTTTTTTTATATAACCCCCAAACTTATCATTTATTATATATTTTTTAGAAGAAATTTTTCATTGCTAATTTCTTTCATCTAGCACTAAATTATTGACACCTAGATATAATTGTAATGTCTAGAAAGAATGATATTCCTAAGCAACCAAAAGGAGTTTGTGTGTTAGGAGCAACTAAGCTTATGAGAATAAATCTTAATTAATTTCTAATAATGTGTGACAATGACATTATTCAATAATTTACTGAATTAGGAGATATTAAGAACTTTCATTGTTCTTCATTTTTCATTCATTATATATATATAACAAACATAACAAAGAAGACAAACCAAACAGAACAGAGAAGATTAACCAAACAGAACAAAGAAAATTAAACAGAGAACTAAGTTCCATAAAGTAAAATGTAAACAATCAAAATTAAACATTCAATCAACATCCAGAGATCCAAATTAAACAGTCAACACTAAATATCCAAATTAAACAATCAATACTAAACATGCTGCTCACCCTCACGCTTAAAAATTGGCAGTGTCCCCACTGCCAAACAAAATGAAATCTAGAGATAAAATAAAACATAATAAAGCGAGGGGGGTTAGGACTTCCCTGGATGATTATGCTGCGGGTTCTGATTCAGAGACTGAGTCCTGGAGCAGCATTGTGGGAAAGTGAAGGAAGGTTGGACTGGCTAGTCTTTCATCGAGAAGCTTTAATCCCTCCATGATTTGTTGATGGTACACTGTGTTCGCGGCTGATGCTGCAGCTCTACTTGCAGCATTTGGATGGTGGCGTGGTTCTTCTTCTTCCTCTGATTATGCAGACCTAAATACTTCTTCCCCTGATTATGCAGACCTAAATATTTTTTTTTTCAATGTTACAGCAAACATTGCAGCATCAATATTATTAAAAGCAAAAACTAAAAAAATAAAATAAAAAATAAAATAAAAATAAAATAAACAAAAAAAAACACAAAAGGATATCAAAAATTAGGTTGCCTCCCAATAAGCGCTTGATGTTTTAACTCCTCAGCCTGACTTCCCTATGTTTCATGTGGCCTCTTTATTCTTTAGAGAAATTGACGCAATTTCCATCAATTTTTTCTCATGATGATGTTTCACTCTATGTGTAACGCCCCGAGTTATCTGAACCCGACTCGTTACACAAAGATCGAACCTAACTAAGAAACTTTGAACTAAATTTAAAATTTCACTCGAAAGTCTGGGTTTGACACATTTTTTTTTTAAAACTTCAAAATATTTAAAACTTGCAGCGGAAATCATTTGGACAACAATATAGTTAAATAAAACTATGAACATTGTTTGAAATGTAAGAAATAATCGGCTAAAAAGAAATAAAGGTTTAAATCGCGAAATACTTGGGAAGTCGCAGAAGTCAAACGCATCTGCCGATGGATAAAGTCAATGGAAGAAGCAGAAACAACAAATAAAAGGCTTCTACCGACGACGTGGACCAGAAGAGTTGGAAACAAAAGACATCTCTCGGTGGACTGCATCTACCGATGACGTCAGCCGGATAAATCAATTATCCAACATCAACCGATCGCAAAACGACAAGTTTTGCGACTCGTATCTACCGACGGCAAAATGACAAAAAAATCTCTCATTCCCTTCTTCCGATAGAATAAACTGCATATACCGATCACTAAACGACAAAGCATGACACTCACTCATACCGGTAGTGCAAAATCTATATCTTCCGATAGAATTAAACCTACATCATCCGATGGCTTTTCTGAAGACATCTTCCGACATAATTAAACCTACATCATCCGATGGCGTCAACATGCATCCGCCGATGAGTTTACTGAGACATCATCCGATAGACAACATAACTATAACTCGACATCTACCGATAGACTTCATCTACTGATAGTGAACAAAACGACACACCAACAACTCCTTGCCATACAATACAACTCTAACCACAGAAAAAGGTTTATTCACTTTACTGAAACCATTCAAAAGAAAACAATTCAAATCCTTATATTACTCGAATCCAGTAGAAACAATACTAAATCAGCAAGGTGGCACTATCAGTAAGTTTCAAAATGTGTTCAAAACATTGAAAACTACTAATGTCAAGAGAACTCAAGGTACTTTTGAAAACATCAAGCAACTTCCATCATCAGAGAGTTTAACATACTCGAATTGAACTCATTGTCCACTAAACCTTCACAACCACTGACACCAGTTAAACCGCCTCATCAGTTTACCAGGCCGAAACATAGATGTACTCCTCCAACCACATCTATTCATCAGTGCACTCAAGGAAATCACCTGCAGTTTCCTCAACACCTACATCACGAAACTCATATATTAGCCTAATGCTAAGTAAGTAAAGCAGTAATGAAATGAAATGCTAAAATATGAATTCCTAAACATGCAATTTCTACTTTCTCATCTCAGTTATTCATTCATCATTTCTGTTCAGATCCCCCTGTGAAATTGGGAGTTGGATTAACTCTCCCAAAGTATAAACATCCACTGACTCATTAAGTGGTGGATAAATTCCCTTAACAGTAAATCTGATTCACATGTTCAGATCTCCCTGTGAAATTAGAAGTTGGATCAACTCTCCCAAAGTATAAATATCCACTGTCTCATTAAGGGGCGGATTATTTCCCTTAACAGTAAAACTGATTCACATAGCTGTTTCCATATGTTCAATCCTTACCAAGCAAACATGCACTCAAATTCATTTTCGTATACTTTTTAAAACTTGATGCATGACATACCAACACATTCCAACAAACAAACCCTAATGTTTTGTGTAACGCCCCGAGTTGTCTGAACCCGGTTTGTTACTTAAAAACCCGAACACAGCTAATGAAATTTCGGACCAAATTTAAAATTTCATTTGAGAAATCAGATTTGAACGTTTGACAAAACACAAAAACTTGCAGCGGAAAAATCTTTGAGTAAAGCAATGTTTGAATAATTAATTAAAATATTATAAAATAATTCGACTGGAAGAGATGGAGGCCTGGGCGTGAAATGCTTGAAGTTCATAAGAGTCAAGCAAATCATCCGCTGAGAAAAAGTCAACGGAAGAGACTGGAACAGACAACAGAAGGCTTCTTCTGGTGGCAAACGACAAGACTTCGGTTATATCAACCGGTCACAAAACGACAAACACTACCGACATCTTCCGATGACGTCATCCGGATGACTCCTTCATCCGATCGACGTATCGTTACATCATCCGATGAAATAAGAGGACATCATCCGGAAGTACGTGTGCCCCTCAGTGAGCAATTAAAAACATAACCCGGTGATAAACACACTTCAAATCTCTTCTCACCCGAGCACTAGACGACAAAATAATACACACATCGCCCGGTCACTAGACTACAAAATAATACACACATCGCCCGGTCACTAGGCGACAAAATAATACGCACATCGCCCGGTCACTAGGCGACAAAATAATACGCACACCGCCCGATCACTAGGCGACAAAATAATACGCACATCGCCCGGTCACTAGACGACAAAATAATACCCACATCGCCCGGTCACTAGGCGACAAAATAATACGCACATCGCCCGGTCACTAGACGACAAAATAATACACACATCGCCCGGTCACTAGACGACAAAATAATACACACATCGCCCGGTTGACATAAAATTTCATCATCCGGTGACTTTACTGAAGTCATCTTCCGATAGAAAACAGACACAACACTATCTACAGAAAGGAATTTTACTTGCTTCTCCAAGACCATTCAGAAACAACTCAACCATTGCATTAGTTAAGCCTAGTAAAAATCAACATTTTAAAAAAAACTCAACAGAGTATTAATAAATCTCAAAACGTATTCGAAATGCAAAAATCTCTGCTATCCTGAAAACTTTTCATACTCAGAATAAATCGTTATTAATTAAACTTCAACCATTACCGACACCAGTTAACCCGCCTCATCAGTTTACCAAGCCGAGACATGGATGTGTTCCTCCAACCACATCTAACCATCTGTGCACTCAGAAATTTCACCTGTGGTATCCTCAACACCTACATCACAAAACTCATCTATTAGCCTAATGCTAAGTAAGTAAGGCAATAATGAAATGATATGCTGAAACAAAATCCTAAATATGCAGTTTCTACTTTCTCATCTCGGTTGTACATCGTTTGTTTACTGATCAGATCCCATGATTCCCTTAGGAGTGGGATCAGTTCTCCCAATGTCATAAATCCTCTTCATCAGTTAAGGGGTGGATTAGTTCTCTTAACCGCCAATGCCTGTCAATCTGAACTTGCCTTTCCATATGATACATGAAAATTCATTTTCGTTTTCTTTCAAATTTATGATGCATGACATACAGAAAATACTCAAATATGCAAGAACCTGCTGTTTTGTGATGTAGGCCTGAGGGCACACACAATACTTTACTTACCTGGTCTCCTGGAAATCGCTCGGCTATATGCTACTCCAGAAATCTGCTCACCTAAAACCATCGACAGATTATAAATTAGATCCCCACTAGACTTTATCTAACTACCCTGAAATCTAAGGAAGCCGGTTTGGGGCCCTACTGATTAAACTTTCCCGTTACATCACTAAACCCCAAACCCAAATCTCTCACTCGCAGCCTTTCGAAAACCCATACATGGCAATCCTTCAACTACCTAAGCACTAGAACAACAAGTAATTTAATCAAAACTCACCTTGGTTGGGGAAAATCGGAGGGGAATCGCCTAGAGGATGTTCGCCGAGCTGAGAGATAAGAGTAATAAAATAGTGGCGGCTAAACCTCTCTAAACCTTTCCTTAAATGCGTTATCCACAATGTAAATTCGCAATTACCATCTTGCCCCTGCCTAATAACCTAATCAACATTTCTCCCAATTTTAACCATAAAATTATATACCACCGTTTGATAACTTATTTTGATTTATATTGAAACCGGGTGCTACAATCTACCCTCCTTAAAAGAATTTTGTCATCAAAATTCAATACCTGAATAATTCTGGATGTTGGTCCATCATGTCCTGCTGGCGCTCCCAGGTTGTCTCCTCTACATTCTGGTTGTGCCATAAGACTTTCACTAGTGGGACCTCTTTGTTGCGTAATACCTTCACTGCGTAATCCAAGATCTTTACTGGTTTCTCTTCATAGGCAAGGGTAGGACAAATTTCGAGGTCTTGCTGTTCCATGATTTGGTTGAGATCCCTTATGCGCTTTTTCAACATAGAAACATGGAATACGTCATGTATTCCTTTCATAGAAGCTGGTAGCTGCAATAGATAGGCTGCTCTCCCAACTCTTTTCAGAATAGTGAACGGTCCAATAAATCTGGGGTTCAACTTGCCTTTCTTCCCGAATCTGACAACTCCTTTAAATGGTGATACTTTAAGGAAAACTTCATCACCTACTTCAAACTCTAATTCTCTTCGTCTTTTATCAGTATAACTCTTCTGGCAGCTTTGAGCTGTCAAAATTCTCTGTCGGATGAGGGCAACCTTCTCCACAGTTTGTTGCACAATATTAGGACCAAGCAATTGTGCTTCACCAACTTCATCCCAGTACAAAGGAGATCTTCATTTTCGTCCATACAAGGCTTCATACGGTGTCATTCCTATTGTTGCTTGAAAGCTGTTATTGTAAGAGAACTCGACCAATGGTAAATATCTACTCCAAGATCCTTGAAAATCCAATACGCATGCTTGGAGCATATCTTCTAAGGTCTGAATAGTCCTCTCGGATTGTCCATCCGTTTGAGGGTGGAAGGCTGTGCTAAAATTAAGCTGTGTTCTCATAGCCTTGTGCAGACTTTTCCAAAACTTAGATGTAAATCTGGGGTCTCGGTCTGAAACTATTGAACTTGGAACTCCATGCAATCTGACAATCTCTTGCATGTACAATTCAGCAAGCTGATCCATTGAGTAAGTTATCTTAATTGGCAGAAAATGAGCAGATTTGGTTAGACGGTCAACTATAACCCAGATTGCATCATGTCCCTTTGCTGTCCTAGGTAGTCCAACGACAAAATCCATTGTTATTTGTTCCCATTTCCATTCAGGAACTGGTAAGGGTTGCAATGTCCCTGAGGGTCCTGATGTTCAGCCTTGACTTGCTGGCAGACCAGACATGACTCCACATACTCCGCCACACTTCTCTTCATACCTGGCCACCAATAATGCTGCTTGAGATCTCTGTACATTTTCGTACTTCCAGGATGAACTGAAAATCTGGAGGAATGTGCCTCAGATAGGATCTCCTTCCTAAGCTCAGTATCGGCCGGAACCAACCATCTATTTCGAAACTTGAGAATTTCGTCGGCTGAGCAGTTGAAATCCGACTTATCAGTGGAATCTATGCACAACCTATACTTATTACACTCAGTGTCATTCATTTGGACCTCCTTTATTTTCTCCAAAATAGTTGGCCTCAAAGACATGGCCGAAAGCATGGCTGACACACTTGGCACAGCTTCCAGGTTAAATCTTTGGAATTCTGTCTCTAAAGCTATCGGTATGTCTAGAGTCAAAGTAGAAACTAAAGGAGTCACTCTACTCAAAGCATCTGCCACTACATTCGCCTTGCCAGGGTGGTACTTGATCTCAAAATCATAATCTTTGACAAACTCTAACCACCTACGTTGCCTCATATTCAGTTCTTTTTGCGTGAAGATGTACTTCAGGCTCTTATGATCCGAAAATATCTCACAGGATTGTCCATACAAGTAATGCCTCCAAATCTTAAGTGCAAATACAACTGCAGCTAATTCTAAGTCATGGGTAGGGTAGTTCTTCTCATGCACTTTCAACTGTCTAGAGGCATAAGCTATTACTTTACCATTCTGCATTAACACGCAACCAAGACCAATTTTGAAAGCATCACAATAAATACTAAATTTACTATCTTCAGCTGGAAGGGTTAAAATTGGAGCGTTGGTTAGTTTATGTTTTAAGGTCATAAAACTATGTTCACATTCATCAGTCCATATATACTTCGCATTCTTCCTGGTTAACTTAGTAAGAGGCGTAGCGATCTTTGAAAATCCTTCAATGAACTTTCTGTAATATCCTGCAAGTTCAAGGAAACTTCTGATATCCGTAGCATTCTTCGGTTGGGGCCATCCCTTAACTGCCTGAACCTTAGCTGGATCCACAGATATGCCATCTCCAGAGATGACATGTCCAAGAAAGTGAACTCTGTCCAACCAAAACTCACACTTGGAAAACTTAGCATAAAGTTGGTGCTGTCTAAGTACTTCCAACACCAAACCCAAATGTCTTGTATGCTCATCCTTAGTTCTATAATAGATTAGAATGTCATCTATGAATACAATGACAAACTTGTCCAAATACTCGTGAAACACCCTATTCATGAGATCCATGAAGGCTGCTGGTGCATTTGTCAAACCAAAAGACATAACCAAAAACTCATAATGTCCATACCTTGTACGAAAGGCAGTCTTAGGAATATCTTCAGATTTAACCTTCAACTGGTAATATCCGGACCTAAGGTGAATCTTAGAGAAAACTCTTGCACCCCTAAGTTGGTCAAATAAGTCATCAATCCTCGGCAAAGGGTATTTGTTTTTGACAGTTAACCTGTTCAATTCTCTATAGTCTATGCACATACGCATTGATCCATGTTTCTTCTTGACAAAAAGGACAGGTGCACCCCACGGTGAAAAGCTTGGGCGTATGAACCCTTTCTCCAATAGATCCTCCAATTGTTTCTTTAATTCCTTCAGTTCAGTTGAGCTAACCTATATGGATTTTTAGACACAGGCTCGGCTCCAGGGTAAATATCTACAACAAATTCGGCAGGCAAATTCTTATTTCCTATTAATACAATGCTATCGGGCAACACTTGGTTAGAGTGCATGCGCCCACCAGAGGGTAATGCTACGTTAAACACATGCTCAGAAGAAGTAAACTGTACATCTAACTTACCAGCAAAAGTAGAGGCTACAAAAGAATGTGTTGCACCCGAATCTATCAAAGTAAAAGCAGGTATAGAGTTAACCAATACAGTACCTGATACTACAGCAGGATGGTCCTCATCGCCTCACTCCATCATGGAGAATATTCTTGGCTTAATCTTAGCAGGTCCTCCCTTCAGGGCTGGGCAGTCTTTGATGATATGGCCGACTTTATTGCAGTTGAAGCAACGGGTGATTCTAGGCTTTGGGCAATCCCTGAACGAGTGTCCAACCTCTTCACAGTTAAAACACTTATTTGTTCCAAATCTGCACTCGCCCGGGTGGTTCTTCGAACACTTAGGGCATTGAGGAAACATCTTAGTGTCTGGTACTTTCTTTCCCATTCCTTGACTATACTGGCCCTCACTTGGCCTCTTCACTCCTCTCTGTTGTTGGGGTTGAACAAACTTTCGTGGGGCTTCCTTCGGCCCTGAACATTTCATCTCGGCCTCCTCCACCTCCAAGGCTGTGGACACAACTTCACTAAAAGGCAAACCTCTAAAACCTGAATACTTGACCCCTCTGTACACCTCTGGCTTCAGTCCATTCATAAATTGAAACACCTTATCCTCGTTTCTGTGAATAAAGTGTCCAGCGAATCTGGAAAGAGACTCAAATTGTCTAACATACTCAGTCACAGACCCTGTCTGCTTCAAGTTCATGAACTCCACCTTCTTCGCGGCCTGAACCGTGCTGTTAAAATATTTCTCAAAGAAGGTGTCCTTAATCTGAGACCAAGTCATAGCCAAAATATCAGTGGTGGTCTCAATTGTCTCCCACCAAAGCTGGGCGTCTCCAGCAAAATGAAACGTTGCCAGGGTGACCTTATCTCCTTCTCCAACGTTGGCACATCGAAACATGCTTTCAATCTTCCTCAACCATTCTTCGGCAACAATCGGGTTAGATGATCTTCCATCAAATGTGGGGGGTTGAAGCCTACGAAATCGGTCCCCTGAATGCTCATTGCCATGGCCCGAGTTGGCACTTCCTTGTGCTTCTCGGTTCAATAACACTCCTAATTGGTCGGACTGTTGTCGCACTATGTCAGTCTGCTGACGCACCAAATCTGTCAGCTGCCTAATCACACTAGGCTCCTCTTCACCTCTTACATTTGGCATTTCTCTAGGCACTCTAGGTCTTCCTGGGCGTCTAGCCATTATACTGGATTCCTGTGTAAGGTTAATTACTTTCATAAACATCTAATTACTAAGGCTAACATAAACACTTACAGTCGTTGGAGTACTTCCATGCAACGATTGGCACTGATGAGTAATCTTTTGAACGGTTTAACTGAATGTCTCTGATACCATACTGTAACGCCCCGAGTTGTCTGAACCCGGTTTGTTACTTAAAAACCCGAACACAGCTAATGAAATTTCGGACCAAATTTAAAATTTCATTTGAGAAATCAGATTTGAACGTTTGACAAAACACAAAAACTTGCAGCGGAAAAATCTTTGAGTAAAGCAGTGTTTGAATAATTAATTAAAATATTATAAAATAATTCGACTGGAAGAGATGGAGGCCTGGGCGTGAAATGCTTGAAGTTCATAAGAGTCAAGCAAATCATCCACTGAGAAAAAGTCAACGGAAGAGACTGGAACAGACAACAGAAGGCTTCTTCTGGTGGCAAACGACAAGACTTCGGTTATATCAACCGGTCACAAAACGACAAACACTACCGACATCTTCTGATGACGTCATCCGGATGACTCCTTCATCCGATCGACGTATCGTTACATCATCCGATGAAATAAGAGGACATCATCCGGAGTACGTGTGCCCCTCAGTGAGCAATTAAAAACATAACCCGGTGATAAACACACTTCAAATCTCTTCTCACCCGAGCACTAGACGACAAAATAATACACACATCGCCCGGTCATTAGACGACAAAATAATACACACATCGCCCGGTCACTAGGCGCCAAAATAATACGCACATCGCCCGGTCACTAGGCGACAAAATAATACGCACATCGCCCGGTCACTAGGCGACAAAATAATACGCACATCGCCCGGTCACTAGGCGACAAAATAATACGCACATCGCCCGGTCACTAGGCGACAAAATAATACGCACATCGCCCGGTCACTAGCGACAAAATAATACACACATCGCCCGGTCACTAGACGACAAAATAATACACACATCGCCCGGTTGACATAAAATTTCATCATCCGGTGACTTTACTGAAGTCATCTTCCGATAGAAAACAGACACAACACTATCTACAGAAAGGAATTTTACTTGCTTCTCCAAGACCATTCAGAAACAACTCAACCATTGCATTAGTTAAGCCTAGTAAAAATCAACATTTTAAAAAAAACTCAACAGAGTATTAATAAATCTCAAAACGTATTCGAAATGCAAAAATCTCTGCTATCCTGAAAACTTTTCATACTCAGAATAAATCGTTATTAATTAAACTTCAACCATTACCGACACCAGTTAACCCGCCTCATCAGTTTACCAAGCCGAGACATGGATGTGTTCCTCCAACCACATCTAACCATCTGTGCACTCAGAAATTTCACCTGTGGTATCCTCAACACCTACATCACAAAACTCATCTATTAGCCTAATGCTAAGTAAGTAAGGCAATAATGAAATGATATGCTGAAACAAAATCCTAAATATGCAGTTTCTACTTTCTCATCTCGGTTGTACATCGTTTGTTTACTGATCAGATCCCATGATTCCCTTAGGAGTGGGATCAGTTCTCCCAATGTCATAAATCCTCTTCATCAGTTAAGGGGTGGATTAGTTCTCTTAACCGCCAATGCCTGTCAATCTGAACTTGCCTTTCCATATGATATATGAAAATTCATTTTCGTTTTCTTTCAAATTTATGATGCATGACATACAGAAAATACTCAAATATGCAAGAACCTAGCTGTTTTGTGATGTAGGCCCGAGGGCACACACAATACTTTACTTACCTGGTCTCCTGGAAATCGCTCGGCTATATGCTACTCCAGAAATCTGCTCACCTAAAACCATCGACAGATTATAAATTAGATCCCCACTAGACTTTATCTAACTACCCTGAAATCTAAGGAAGCCGGTTTGGGGCCCTACTGATTAAACTTTCCCGTTACATCACTAAACCCCAAACCCAAATCTCTCACTCGCAGCCTTTCGAAAACCCATACATGGCAATCCTTCAACTACCTAAGCACTAGAACAGCAAGTAATTTAATCAAAACTCACCTTGGTTGGGGAAAATCGGAGGGGAATCTCCTAGAGGATGTTCGCCGAGCTGAGAGATAAGAGTAATAAAATAGTGGCGGCTAAACCTCTCTAAACCTTTCCTTAAATGCGTTATCCACAATATAAATTCGCAATTACCATCTTTCCCCTGCCTAATAACCTAATCAACATTTCTCCCAATTTTAACCATAAAATTATATACCACCGTTTGATAACTTATTTTGATTTATATTGAAACCGGGTGCTACAATCTACCCTCCTTAAAAGAATTTTGTCCTCAAAATTCAATACCTGAATAATTCTGGATGTTGGTCCATCATGTCCTGCTGGCGCTCCCAGGTTGTCTCCTCTACATTCTGGTTGTGCCATAAGACTTTCACTAGTGGGACCTCTTTGTTGCGTAATACCTTCACTGCGTAATCCAAGATCTTTACTGGTTTCTCTTCATAGGCAAGGGTAGGACAAATTTCGAGGTCTTGCTGTTCCATGATTTGGTTGAGATCCCTTATGCGCTTTTTCAACATAGAAACATGGAATACGTCATGTATTCCTTTCATAGAAGCTGGTAGCTGCAATAGATAGGCTGCTCTCCCAACTCTTTTCAGAATAGTGAACGGTCCAATAAATCTGGGGTTCAACTTGCCTTTCTTCCTGAATCTGACAACTCCTTTAAATGGTGATACTTTAAGGAAAACTTCATCACCTACTTCAAACTCTAATTCTCTTCGTCTTTTATCAGTATAACTCTTCTGGCAGCTTTGAGCTGTCAAAATTCTCTGTCGGATGAGGGCAACCTTCTCCACAGTTTGTTGCACAATATTAGGACCAAGCAATTGTGCTTCACCAACTTCATCCCAGTACAAAGGAGATCTTCATTTTCGTCCATACAAGGCTTCATACGGTGTCATTCCTATTGTTGCTTGAAAGCTGTTATTGTAAGAGAACTCGACCAATGGTAAATATCTACTCCAAGATCCTTGAAAATCCAATACGCATGCTTGGAGCATATCTTCTAAGGTCTGAATAGTCCTCTCGGATTGTCCATCCGTTTGAGGGTGGAAGGCTGTGCTAAAATTAAGCTGTGTTCTCATAGCCTTGTGCAGACTTTTCCAAAACTTAGATGTAAATCTGGGGTCTCGGTCTGAAACTATTGAACTTGGAACTCCATGCAATCTGACAATCTCTTGCATGTACAATTCAGCAAGCTGATCCATTGAGTAAGTTATCTTAATTGGGAAAATGAGCAGATTTGGTTAGACGGTCAACTATAACCCAGATTGCATCATGTCCCTTTGCTGTCCTAGGTAGTCCAACGACAAAATCCATTGTTATTTGTTCCCATTTCCATTCAGGAACTGGTAAGGGTTGCAATGTCCCTGAGGGTCCTGATGTTCAGCCTTGACTTGCTGGCAGACCAGACATGACTCCACATACTCCGCCACACTTCTCTTCATACCTGGCCACCAATAATGCTGCTTGAGATCTCTGTACATTTCGTACTTCCAGGATGAACTGAAAATCTGGAGGAATGTGCCTCAGATAGGATCTCCTTCCTAAGCTCAGTATCGGCCGGAACCAACCATCTATTTCGAAACTTGAGAATTTCGTCGGCTGAGCAGTTGAAATCCGACTTATCAGTGGAATCTATGCACAACCTATACTTATTACACTCAGTGTCATTCATTTGGACCTCCTTTATTTTCTCCAAAATAGTTGGCCTCAAAGACATGGCCGAAAGCATGGCTGACACACTTGGCACAGCTTCCAGGTTAAATCTTTGGAATTCTGTCTCTAAAGCTATCGGTATGTCTAGAGTCAAAGTAGAAACTAAAGGAGTCACTCTACTCAAAGCATCTGCCACTACATTCGCCTTGCCAGGGTGGTACTTGATCTCAAAATCATAATCTTTGACAAACTCTAACCACCTACGTTGCCTCATATTCAGTTCTTTTTGCGTGAAGATGTACTTCAGGCTCTTATGATCCGAAAATATCTCACAGGATTGTCCATACAAGTAATGCCTCCAAATCTTAAGTGCAAATACAACTGCAGCTAATTCTAAGTCATGGGTAGGGTAGTTCTTCTCATGCACTTTCAACTGTCTAGAGGCATAAGCTATTACTTTACCATTCTGCATTAACACGCAACCAAGACCAATTTTGAAAGCATCACAATAAATACTAAATTTACTATCTTCAGCTGGAAGGGTTAAAATTGGAGCGTTGGTTAGTTTATGTTTTAAGGTCATAAAACTATGTTCACATTCATCAGTCCATATATACTTCGCATTCTTCCTGGTTAACTTAGTAAGAGGCGTAGCGATCTTTGAAAATCCTTCAATGAACTTTCTGTAATATCCTGCAAGTTCAAGGAAACTTCTGATATCCGTAGCATTCTTCGGTTGGGGCCATCCCTTAACTGCCTGAACCTTAGCTGGATCCACAGATATGCCATCTCCAGAGATGACATGTCCAAGAAAGTGAACTCTGTCCAACCAAAACTCACACTTGGAAAACTTAGCATAAAGTTGGTGCTGTCTAAGTACTTCCAACACCAAACCCAAATGTCTTGTATGCTCATCCTTAGTTCTATAATAGATTAGAATGTCATCTATGAATACAATGACAAACTTGTCCAAATACTCGTGAAACACCCTATTCATGAGATCCATGAAGGCTGCTGGTGCATTTGTCAAACCAAAAGACATAACCAAAAACTCATAATGTCCATACCTTGTACGAAAGGCAGTCTTAGGAATATCTTCAGATTTAACCTTCAACTGGTAATATCCGGACCTAAGGTGAATCTTAGAGAAAACTCTTGCACCCCTAAGTTGGTCAAATAAGTCATCAATCCTCGGCAAAGGGTATTTGTTTTTGACAGTTAACCTGTTCAATTCTCTATAGTCTATGCACATACGCATTGATCCATGTTTCTTCTTGACAAAAAGGACAGGTGCACCCCACGGTGAAAAGCTTGGGCGTATGAACCCTTTCTCCAATAGATCCTCCAATTGTTTCTTTAATTCCTTCAGTTCAGTTGGAGCTAACCTATATGGATTTTTAGACACAGGCTCGGCTCCAGGGTAAATATCTACAACAAATTCGGCAGGCAAATTCTTATTTCCTATTAATACAATGCTATCGGGCAACACTTGGTTAGAGTGCATGCGCCCACCAGAGGGTAATGCTACGTTAAACACATGCTCAGAAGAAGTAAACTGTACATCTAACTTACCAGCAAAAGTAGAGGCTACAAAAGAATGTGTTGCACCCGAATCTATCAAAGTAAAAGCAGGTATAGAGTTAACCAATACAGTACCTGATACTACAGCAGGATGGTCCTCATCGCCTCACTCCATCATGGAGAATATTCTTGGCTTAATCTTAGCAGGTCCTCCCTTCAGGGCTGGGCAGTCTTTGATGATATGGCCGACTTTATTGCAGTTGAAGCAACGGGTGATTCTAGGCTTTGGGCAATCCCTGAACGAGTGTCCAACCTCTTCACAGTTAAAACACTTATTTGTTCCAAATCTGCACTCGCCCGGGTGGTTCTTCGAACACTTAGGGCATTGAGGAAACATCTTAGTGTCTGGTACTTTCTTTCCCATTCCTTGACTATACTGGCCCTCACTTGGCCTCTTCACTCCTCTCTGTTGTTGGGGTTGAACAAACTTTCGTGGGGCTTCCTTCGGCCCTGAACATTTCATCTCGGCCTCCTCCACCTCCAAGGCTGTGGACACAACTTCACTAAAAGGCAAACCTCTAAAACCTGAATACTTGACCCCTCTGTACACCTCTGGCTTCAGTCCATTCATAAATTGAAACACCTTATCCTCGTTTCTGTGAATAAAGTGTCCAGCGAATCTGGAAAGAGACTCAAATTGTCTAACATACTCAGTCACAGACCCTGTCTGCTTCAAGTTCATGAACTCCACCTTCTTCGCGGCCTGAACCGTGCTGTTAAAATATTTCTCAAAGAAGGTGTCCTTAATCTGAGACCAAGTCATAGCCAAAATATCAGTGGTGGTCTCAATTGTCTCCCACCAAAGCTGGGCGTCTCCAGCAAAATGAAACGTTGCCAGGGTGACCTTATCTCCTTCTCCAACGTTGGCACATCGAAACATGCTTTCAATCTTCCTCAACCATTCTTCGGCAACAATCGGGTTAGATGATCTTCCATCAAATGTGGGGGGTTGAAGCCTACGAAATCGGTCCCCTGAATGCTCATTGCCATGGCCCGAGTTGGCACTTCCTTGTGCTTCTCGGTTCAATAACACTCCTAATTGGTCGGACTGTTGTCGCACTATGTCAGTCTGCTGACGCACCAAATCTGTCAGCTGCCTAATCACACTAGGCTCCTCTTCACCTCTTACATTTGGCATTTCTCTAGGCACTCTAGGTCTTCCTGGGCGTCTAGCCATTATACTGGATTCCTGTGTAAGGTTAATTACTTTCATAAACATCTAATTACTAAGGCTAACATAAACACTTACAGTCGTTGGAGTACTTCCATGCAACGATTGGCACTGATGAGTAATCTTTTGAACGGTTTAACTGAATGTCTCTGATACCATACTGTAACGCCCCGAGTTGTCTGAACCCGGTTTGTTACTTAAAAACCCGAACACAGCTAATGAAATTTCGGACCAAATTTAAAATTTCATTTGAGAAATCAGATTTGAACGTTTGACAAAACACAAAAACTTGCAGCGGAAAAATCTTTGAGTAAAGCAGTGTTTGAATAATTAATTAAAATATTATAAAATAATTCGACTGGAAGAGATGGAGGCCTGGGCGTGAAATGCTTGAAGTTCATAAGAGTCAAGCAAATCATCCACTGAGAAAAAGTCAACGGAAGAGACTGGAACAGACAACAGAAGGCTTCTTCTGGTGGCAAACGACAAGACTTCGGTTATATCAACCGGTCACAAAACGACAAACACTACCTACATCTTCTGATGACGTCATCCGGATGACTCCTTCATCCGATCGACGTATCGTTACATCATCCGGTGAAATAAGAGGACATCATCCGGAGTACGTGTGCCCCTCATGTGAGCAATTAAAAACATAACCCGGTGATAAACACACTTCAAATCTCTTCTCACCCGAGCACTAGACGACAAAATAATACACACATCGCCCGGTCATTAGACGACAAAATAATACACACATCGCCCGGTCACTAGGCGCCAAAATAATACGCACATCGCCCGGTCACTAGGCGACAAAATTATACGCACATCGCCCGGTCACTAGGCGACAAAATAATACGCACATCGCCCGGTCACTAGGCGACAAAATAATACGCACATCGCCCGGTCACTAGGCGACAAAATAATACGCACATCGCCCGGTCACTAGGCGACAAAATAATACGCACATCGCCCGGTCACTAGACGACAAAATAATACACACATCGCCCGGTCACTAGACGACAAAATAATACACACATCGCCCGGTTGACATAAAATTTCATCATCCGGTGACTTTACTGAAGTCATCTTCCGATAGAAAACAGACACAACACTATCTACAGAAAGGAATTTTACTTGCTTCTCCAAGACCATTCAGAAACAACTCAACCATTGCATTAGTTAAGCCTAGTAAAAATCAACATTTTAAAAAAAAACTCAACAGAGTATTAATAAATCTCAAAACGTATTCGAAATGCAAAAATCTCTGCTGTCCTGAAAACTCGACATACTCAGAATAAATCGTTATTAATTAAACCTCAACCATTACCGACACCAGTTAACCCGCCTCATCAGTTTACCAAGCCGAGACATGGATGTGTTCCTCTAACCACATCTAACCATCTGTGCACTCAGGAATTTCACCTGTGGTATCCTCAACACCTACATCACAAAACTCATCTATTAGCCTAATGCTAAGTAAGTAAGGCAATAATGAAATGATATGCTGAAACAAAATCCTAAATATGCAGTTTCTACTTTCTCATCTCGGTTGTACATCGTTTGTTTACTGATCAGATCCCATGATTCCCTTGGGAGTGGGATCAGTTCTCCCAATGTCATAAATCCTCTTCATCAGTTAAGGGGTGGATTAGTTCCCTTAACCGCCAATGCCTGTCAATCTGAACTTGCCTTTCCATATGATATATGAAAATTCATTTTCGTTTTCTTTCAAATTTATGATGCATGACATACAGAAAATACTCAAATATGCAAGAACCTACTGTTTTGTGATGTAGGCCCAAGGGCACACACAATACTTTACTTACCTGGTCTCCTGGAAATCGCTCGGCTATATGCTACTCCAGAAATCTGCTCACCTAAAACCATCGACAGATTATAGATTAGATCCCCACTAGACTTTATCTAACTACCCTGAAATCTAAGGAAGCCGGTTTGGGGTCCTACTGATTAAACCTTCCCGTTACATCACTAAACCCCAAACCCAAATCTCTCACTCGCAGCCTTTCGAAAACCCATACATGGCAATCCTTCAACTACCTAAGCACTAGAACAGCAAGTAATTTAATCAAAACTCACCTTGGTTGGGGAAAATCGGAGGGGAATCGCCTAGAGGATGTTCGCCGAGCTGAGAGATAAGAGTAATAAAATAGTGGCGGCTAAACCTCACTAAACCTTTCCTTAAATGCGTTATCCACAATGTAAATTCGCAATTACCATCTTGCCCCTGCCTAATAACCTAATCAACATTTCCCCCAATTTTAACCATAAAATTATATACCACCGTTTGATAACTTATTTTGATTTATATTGAAACCGGGTGCTACATTTTGTGATGTAGGCCCAAAGGCACAAGCAAACTTTACTTACCTGGTCTCCTGAAAATCGCTCGGTTTCAACTACACTGGAAGTCTGCTCACCTAATGTCATAAGCAGAATACCGATTAGATCATCACTAGCCTTATCCTATATCATTCAGAAACCTAAGGAGTTAGTTTGGAAGCTCTGGTCATCGTACATTCTCAGCTCAACACTAAACCTGAACTCAACTCACTCACAGCATTAACAAGGTACATACATTGCACTCATATGCTATCTAGCCACTCAGATCTTAAGAAAACAAAAGAAAAGAATTACCTAGTCCGAGAAATGAAGGTCGGAAGGGAAAATCGCCTGGAGCTCTGCTGAGTATGAGCTGAATACCGAGAAAGGAAAAAATGAGAAAACAGTGGCGGCTAAACCTCATTGAACCCTCTATTAAATACGTTATCCAACATAAAATCTCAAATTACCACCATGCCCTTACTCACTCATTTATTGACCTAATCACTAAACTTCCCAATCCCATCCTTAAAATATTCACTATAATTTAATAAAGTAAACTGGTTAAGCGAAACCGGGTGTTACACTATGGCTATTGACCGTAAACTCTTTTCCACTTTTCTCATCCCTTAAATCCAAGATGCCATATGGGTGAACTTCAATCACTACAAAGGGACCAAAGCACCGAGATTTCAATTTGTCTGGGAAGAGCTTCAACCTTGAGTTACAGAGTAAAACAAATTGTCCTTTTTCGAATATTCTTTGTTGTATCTCTCTGTTACACCATTTTTGTTTCTTTTTCTTTCTCCTTATAGAACTTTTTCTCTTATTATTTGTTGGTACTGAATGCTTTTTTTCATCAGGTGGCACTTCATCATCTTTTATCAAGTAACAATCTTCAGCCTTATCTGGAAATTTCATTGCTTTCAACACATTGAATGTAATTTGTTGATCATTGACTCTCATTGTAAGTTCACCTTTCTGGACATCAATCAATGTTCTCCCCGTAGCTAAGAAAGGTCTTCTCAAAATTATGGAAACTTTATGGTCTGCTTCATAATCCAAAATAATGAAGTCTACTGGGAAAATGAACTTGTCTACCTTCACGAGCACGTCTTCTATCTTCCCTTGAGGATGAGTCAGTGATCGATCAGCAAGTTGTAGAGTCACAGTTGTTGGCCGAGCTTCTCCAATTTCCAGCTTCTTAAAAATTGACATGGGCATCAAGTTGATATTAGCTCCAAGATCACATAGAGTTTTTCTGAAATAGTTATTGCCGATCGTGCAAGGAATGGTGAAACTGCCAGGATCTCTCAACTTAGGTGGAATCTTGTTCTGTAGGATGTAGCTTGTCTCTTCAGTCATGGCCACCATCTCATATTCTCCCAACCTTCTTTTCTTGGATAGAATATCCTTCATGAATTTTATGTAGTTGGGCATCTGTTCAAGAGCTTCTACCAAAGGAACATTAATGTGTAGCTGCTTTAGAACATCCAAGAATTTTTTAAACTGCTTGTCTTGGTGTTGCTTTTGAAGTCTTTGTGGAAATGGAGGTGGAGGCCGTTCATTTTGGTTGAATGGTATTCGATGTTGTGGCTTTGTTCCCGCATCAGCGCCAGATTCATCATTTCTTCTTTTCCTAGAGCTCTCTTCCACATTGTTTTCTTGTTCTATCTCTATTTCTTTTTCTGATTCTATTAATGTTTCAACTTTTCTCCCGTTTTGTAACAGAATTGATTTGCAGTGTTCTTTTCCTTTCCTCTTGGGTATTTCCATATCACTTGGCAGCATGCCTTGTGATCTGTTATTCATGGCTTGAACAAGTTGACCCACTTGAGTTTCAAGATTTCTGTGAGATATTGCTTGATCTGTTATTCATGGCTTGAACAAGTTGACCCACTTGAGTTTCAAGATTTCTGTGAGATATTGCTTGATCTTGAATCAGAGTTGTTAAGTTCTGCATACCCATGTCATTTCTTGTCATGTAATCCTTCACCAATTTCTCTAACACGGTTGTCTGTTCGGAATGTAATTGCTTGTTTTGCTGAGGAATACTATCTTGCGAATACTCTTGTGGTTGCTGCGAAGATTCAGAGCTAGAGCTTCTGGACTGAGAATTCCACTAATAGTTAGGTTGTTGCTGCGGTGTAACTACAACATTAGTCACTAGGTTACATTTTTCTGATTCATCTAAATCCTTTTGTTCAACCACCTCATCTTGTTTCTTTAAATTTTCTGTTCTATGTTGTTTTTCTGGAATCTTAGGTTCCCTTCCATTCTTCAATCCAATGGCCTTACAATGCTCCAGTCTAGGTTTTTGTGGCACTTCTGTATCACTCGGTAATCGCCCCACATTCCTCGTGCTTAAAGATTGAGCCAATTGCCCAATTTGTGTCTCCATATTCTTCATTGATGTAGCCAAGTTCTGCAAGATCGCGTCTATCTTAGCAGCATATTCCCTTGCAAAACTTTCTGATTTTTCTTGCGGCATTGGTTCTTGACTTGGCTGTGAGAAACCTTGAGTGTAATTTTATGTTGCTCTGGTTGGTGCTGTAGCATTCTGCTGCTGATGTGAATTCCATCGGAAGTTAGGATGCTGTCTCCATCCAGGGTTGTATGTCTGTGAGAAGGGATTGTTATTTCGGTTATACCCCACATAGTTTGCTGATTTTGGGTTCGTCGGGCATGAACTATCATCATGGTTCTCCCCACAAAAAATGCATGAAATCTCCCGTATTTGTGGCTGATACTGTTTGTTCATAGCTTTGATGGTATTTTCTAATGAAGCTATCTTTGCATTAAGAGCAGCTACTTCATCTACTTCATAAACTCCAGGTGCTCTCCTTGCAGTTGTATTCCTGTCCGATGGCCATTGATAGCTATTCACCGCCATTCTTTCCAGTAAGTCATATGCCTCATTAAAAGATTTTGACAGCAGTGTTCAATTGGCTGCTGCATCAATGATCGATCGGGTTTGTCCGTTCAATCTGTTGTAAAATGTTTCCAACTGAATCCAATGAGGGATCCCGTGATTTGGGCACTGTCTCAATAACTCTTTAAATCTATCACATGCTTCATAGAGTGATTCTCCATCCCTCTGTTGAAAGCTTGTTATTTCATTTCTCATCCTTGCATTCCTAATTGGTGGATGATACTTCATAATGAATTTCTTAGCCAGATCCCCCCAAGTAGTGATGGTATCAGAAGGAATACTATTTAACCAATCACTGGCTCTATCTCTCAAAGAATATGGAAAGAGTTTTAACCTTAATACTTCTACAGATACTCCAGGGAAGTTGAAAGAGTCACTAACTTCACTAAACACTTTCAAATGGCGATGAGGGTTATCTGTTACTGCTCCAGTAAACTGTCAAACCGTTTGGAGCATTTGAAACATCACTGGTTTAAGCTCAAATCTAATGGCACGAAGGTGTGGTTTTACTATTCCTGGATTTAGATCATTGAGTGTAGGAATAGCAAAATCTTGAATGGGTCTGTCTCTGTCATCAACAATTCTTTCAACATTTTCCCTTTCTCTTTCTACGTTCGCCATATTTTCTCCCTCAATAAATTGTTGCTGCTCTTGTCTTCTTCTAGCTCTAAATGTTCTTTCAATCTCGGGATCTATAGGTACAAGATCCTGTGCGTTTTCTTCGTCCGGCATAAATCAAGAATACCCGAAAATAGAGAAACAAAATAAAATAAAATAACATAAAATTAAAATAAAATAATTATAGCAAAATAATCACAACTAAGCAATTTTCCCGGTAACGGCGATTGTTAGTGGATTTTACACTTTACGCAAGTGCACGTATCGCAATCAAGTAGTATATAAATATCGATCCCACGAGGATATTCTTAATCGAGTTAGATGCTATAAAAATCTTATAGAAGTATTAAAATTATAAATTTAAATAATTAAAAATAAAAGCCGAATTACGATGTAACAAAAGAAAACATGATAAACATGATAAAATCAATAAATAGAAGCATTGGCTAGGATTGATTTCTTCGTTACGAAAGTTTTACTACTGATGCTCTGATAATGCTCTGCAGCATTGTCTATGAACAGCAAGAATGAAATAATTATAGGATTCTTTCGAATTGCCTAGGTAAATTCAATTAAGAATTTCTCTCAATCTTGAAAGAAGGTAACTAACATTGAATTTCTATAAACCCTATTCTTAATGCCAATCGAATCAATGCTAACTACGTTATAACAATTTAATCCGATTAATTATTCGTGCATCTTAGAATTTATATTTATCTTTCGATACAATATAAACATAGATCATCAACCTATCTATCGATATGATCTGAATTAAGCAAGGAATATCACAAATAATTGTTCAATAAACAATTGCATAAACAAACCGAGATTATAGCAAAATCCGTTACGAATACTATCGTCCTAACCAAGTAAAAAGTTTAGCTACTAGACATAATTAAATAAAACTCAAAAATAATAATGTTAATAAAAATCATAAATAGTAAAAGAAAATGAAGAAGAACAAGGAGATGTCGTCGGTTGTCGTCTCAGATCCAGAGCTCTCTCTACTTCTTCCTCCATGCAAATCTCTCCTTTTGTTCTCCATGCAAATCTCTCATATCCCTAGAATTATGCATGTTTCGATTCTCTCTCCAATCCCCGGAATCATGCATTCTCTTTCTTATTTTTTTTTAAATTGTCATTCCAACTTCTGCCACTTTTCCCAGTCGTCCACGCTTTCCAGTCGTCCACGCTTTCCATCGTCCACTTTTTGTTTTTTCCAACCAAATCCGCAACTTGTTCGTGAATTTTTGTCTTTTAGTATTTTTTGTCTTTTAGTGCTTTTTGTCTTTTAATACTCTCCCTTTCCACACATCGATCGCTGCTCTTTTAGTGCTCCCTTTTTGTCTTTTAGTGTTTCTTTTTCTTCACATCGACCGCTGCACTTTTAGTGCTCTTCTTTTCCAAGTCGTCCATTTTCTATGCAGTCGTCTATTTGCTTTTATCATCCATTTCTCTGTCGTCCGAATCTGTCTCTTTCCTCGATAAAATTTTGGATTTTATTCTCCTCTTATCCCATGAATTATGGCATCCAGTTAAAGTAAAAATCAATTTTCTCCAAATTGGTTTTCCTTCCCATGATTTACTCATTTAAGCTCCTTGATTTAAACTTGAATTTCCTGATTCATATTTTTGCCTTTCCCGCTTTAATTTCTGCATTAATAAAAATATATTGAATAAAAACAATCTGCTCATTCTAAAAATATGCATAAAATGTATCAATTTCACCCAAATTATTGATACTACATGATGTTTGCAGAATCACCGCGGCATTAGCATTAAAACTCACAATTTCATAATAATTCTACTCAAATCATTTGAGTTTCATCATCCACATTAGTATCAAATAACTCTAAAATAAGAGTTATCACCATACACGGATTCTGAGATGAGTTGTCATCGACAAGGGGATCTTGTCATGTTTTAGATTTTGGGAGGGATCAATCTCAAGACAAGGGGAGCTTGCAAAAACAGATTCACTGGGAAGTTAGGAAGAGACGGCGACAAAGAAAAGAGAGAGTCTTTGTGTTAGATCGGGTGTCTTGTAACTTTGTAAACTCTGTGAATTGTTTTTATATCTGGCCGTGACCCCGCAGACATAGGCAATTGTCAAACTGCATTATCAACTTCCTGTCTCTTTTTCTTTTCGTATTTTTACATTGTCTATTATTACTTTTATTATCGGTGTCTCACTTAATGTTCTAACTCACTAGAACACCACGTTTCTAACCTTGATTTTTCTCAATTTGTTGATGATGATTACTAACCTGTAATCGATGCAAAGTCACAAAACATGAAGCCTAATTACTAGAGGATATAGATCCAAGATAACATAAGCATGTTATCTTCACAATGACCATTGTAGACTCGCTCAGACCAATCTGTCTTTACCAAAGTAAAGATTTCACAGAGTAGCCACTCATAAACTAATTTCATTATCATGATTTCAGATTTCTATTTTCTCGGGTCTCCCCATGTATGGATATAAGAATTAACAATTCAAAATCACAAAAAGTGAAAATTAAAATCAACTCCATCTAAACGAAGTAGCCAGTGATAAACTAATAATAGGATAGTATGCAATGCACCAAAATCCTTTCACATAGAAGAATCATGGGCATTAAATACTTTGGTAGAGTTTAGATGCAAACCTAAAAACCAACAAGATATTCATATACATGCAATTCAAAAGAAAAAAGATTTTTTTGGGTAAGAAGCTCAAGAATTGTCCTAGGAAGAAAACTCCAAACAAGAGCTTCTCTCTATCGCGAAAATAAGATTTTTCTTAAGAAAAGTAAAATCTAACAAACGCATGATAAGTCCTAGAAAATCAAAAATAGACTTACCTAGTCACCTAAAAAAACTTACAAGGTCTTCGACCATGGCTAACGGGAGCTAGGGCAGAAGTAAACTGTCATTTACGTCGTCGCTAGCTACGACACAAGTAAACCTTCTTCCTTGCCATCGATGATCGTCTTCGTTGCAGCTGTCCAATCCTCGCAGTCGTCGAAGTGGTCACATAAGTCCAAGTGAGAGAGGGTAGGGCAACATCGAGAAGAAGACGATTGAGGGTGTCCATTGATGCCGACAAAAATTTAATATATCAATTGACGAAATTAAAAGTTCAAAATAACAATTGAAAAACACCACATACTTTAGAGTTCATTTTGATATTTATTCTTTGACTTAAATCCTAAATTTATTGGCTCGATCTCTTCGCTACCTCCATATACTATACTGTGAGAAAAATTTATCATTAATTTTCCTTCTTTTATTGCATTTTGAGATTTTTAACTTACGCGTTCAAAATTTAGGTTATCAATCTCTAAAAGATATTGCTTCTCCCTTCTTGAGGAGAGAATCTGTATGTGGTTGTTTTATTGGATTAAAGCATCCCCACTATGACAAAAACTTTTGTTGCTTTCACTTCTTTTGGAAAGTCATGGCAGCACTTCCAGATTAGTCGGACGACTACTGCTTCATTTATATATATTCGTCTGTTTGTGCACATTATCGACACGTAGTTATTAGAATAATAATATAATAATTAAATATAATTCATTATTGCTTTGATAGGTTAAATGACTGAAAAAGCACTGATTAGAATGTCAACGAAGAGCTATCATTTTTCAAAACACCAACTTCATCACTCGTCTCTAACGTGTGTCCAAAACTTTATCAGCATTTGGGCGGCAGATCCTTCTCCTTCTGTATTGAATGCGCAGAGTGTGATGACCCGGATCTGTAAGTATGGTACGATGGCTGCACGAACCAGAACCCGGATGGCTGTACGTCCGCGCGGGCGAACCGGAAGGTGACGGGTCGTAAAAAGGGGGTCGTCACAATCCCACAGCGCTTGGGGAAGTATGTGGAAATGAAACATATGTAAAGAGATCCTCCCAACATAGCAAGACGCGTTTTGGAGCACAATTGGCAACGGATCCCATAAGAACTCCGAAGTTAAAAGTGCTTCGGCGAGAGCAATTCCAGGTTGGGTGACCTTCCGGGAAGTTCTCGCCAAACAAAGCCGTGAGGGGAGGATATTGGGCTGCGGCCCAATCCCCAGAGCGGACAATATCTTGCTGGGAAACGGGGTCGTTACACAGAGAGACAATATATTCTCTCTTCTTTTTCTCTTAAATGTTTTTAATATTCGATTTAAAATAAATAATCTCATATTCATTACCTTCATGTCATTTTTTTTGGTCGTGACATCGGATGTTTAACACAATTGCTAAGCATAAGTAATTAAAATTATCATAAGACCATTTGTCTAGTAAATTTTTGGGGCCTACCAAAAAAAAAAAATCAATGTTTTGGAGTTGCACGAATTGAGAAAATCCTAGAAATTCCATACCATTTCCTACACCAATAATAAGACGTGCCGACAAGCATATATTCATAGACAGCATAATCATAGTAGTAAATAATACAAATATTAAATAAGAGATGATGCGTAACAGGGATTACTACGTCAACTCATGTTTCCTTAATTGATTATTCCAATGCCTCCGTTGGCACAGGTTCCAAATATGACAAATTAATATATTTTTCAAAAAATAAATAAATAAAAGGTCTTGTCTTTCTTTTGGCAAAGTGCATTGGTTATTGGAGTTGGGGATTTGCCCATCTTTATTTTCCAACTATTAAAATAATAAATGACTAAATGGGGCAACTCTTTAATAAATATTAATAATAAAGTTGTATAGAAAACAGTTGAATTTGGTGCCCAATCATTTTCCCAATCTTCACCATTACCAAACTTTTAAGCTTGTGTGGTTTTAAATGGTGGACAAATAGATATTCATTTTGACAGATACTCTATTTATTCAAAGCTAGATCTATTTTGAAAAGATGTGATTATTGGATTCTGGTTACAAGAATGATTCGAATAAGTTCTTACGTATGGTTCTAGTTCTAGACTGTGACAATAATGTTTTATCATTAATAGAATCTCTTGAGAAAATTTGTTGTGTTTTTTTGGTAGATCTCAGGTTAGTAGTCTAGTGATGCAATTTAATTAATAAGATTTGAGTTTAGCCAATATTTCCATCCAATTTGCTAGTTCTCATACTAAATCTACACTTTTAGTATAAAAGGACAACTAAATAACATTTGACCTATTGAACATTAGAAAAATGGCAACACTTTTGCTGTACTATTTGTGAAAATATAAGCAATTTAGACATCAATTAAATTCATCATACACTACAATCCAATCTTGGCTACACCTATAAACTTCTTTCTCATATATTTTTAAATAATGCATGATTTACTATCTAATTTTAAATTCTTATTTTACCACATGACATAGAGCACAAGAATTTATATAATTAATGGCCAAATTTAACTATTTATAATTTACCATAACCATTGTACTAATTAATAGAAGACATGAACATCACATCTAACAGTAAAATTAAAGAGTAAAATTAAATGGTAAATATAACATTACCCATTATTTTTCTTTTTGTACAAGTTACATGATAATGATGTAAGCAAGATTTAGAACTGCTCTTTCAATTATCCAGCTATACTAGTACGAAAAAAATCCGATCATAAAATAAGCATTTTCATACTTTTTTAAAAGAAATCTTCTATCGCACATGCAATGTCCTCCAATAGAAAAGGAAAAAACACAAGCATTATAACTGTTCTCTTCTCCCCAATTCATTGTGTTTTGTTTTGGTGCTAATGTTTGAAAAGCTCTGGTGAAGGCTCTGAAGATAAGTCACCATCTGGAAAAATGGACCAAATGGCCCAATGCATCCAAAATATTATAAATGAATGAAAAAGGCAAGTCCTTAATTACAGCCTTTGCTTTTTGAGGGGAGAAATAGCAAGAACAAAACAGAGCTCTCATAATTTAGAAGAATGATAAAATAATTACTCATTTTGTTTATTTTATCGACCGATAGTGATCTGACAATTCATGTGTTAGACATGCATACCTGTGATTGTCACATGGTATATATCACTTGACTGTCATATCACTCAGTAGACAATAATATACAGGCAGAGTGACTAAATAATCAAATTTAGAACTGTAAACTCCATTAATCAAAATCACAACAGTTTCACGCTCATTCAAGTGTGTTAATTGTGTCAAGCTCTTCTCCTTCAAATCTCTCCAAGACCCATAATAGAAAGTTATTTGCTTTTCCCCCCAACATGCCTGAGAAAGTAGATTCCTTCAAACAGTTCATTTCATGTTGGAAAATAAGCTTTTTGCCATTCTCAACAGGTTTTCCACTGTTTTTTTGGCAGTCCTCTTTCCAAAATTAAGGCGCACAAAAAAAAATAGTAAGCTGTACCTTCCAAGCAGGATTTGGAGCTATCCCATTCTGACAAGATAAAGGGTGACCCTCATCAGCTAAAGGCCATCCTTAACTCACCATGTCTTCGGGTCCTTCATAAAGTACCACCCAATTGCTCTGATGGGTGATGGATAATCTACTCAAGCTATAAAGAAAAGTTTAAGAAACAGCCAATCTGTGAAGGGAAATGAAAGAGACGTGGAAGAACAGCATGTTCAGCATTTAGTCCAAAAAACGTCAGAAGTTGCAAGATATTACGTCAAATGGTGGAGTATACACTTGCAGATATAAATTTTATGAGAAGATAGCCATACTGAAATTAGGATCAGGCTTTTGAGTTGTTCCAGCTCTGGACCTGTTTCAACAAAGACATTTATATAAAAGCCAACCGCAGAAACATAGAAGCGAGACAATAATTTTGATCATTTGAATTCACCACAATTCATTTTCTTCAAATAATTTAGATTATTAGTGAAATAAAAAGCCGTACATTATCAATGAATGAGCGACATGATTGGCTGAAAGTACAAAACAGAACATATCATTGCCACAACAGTCATAACATATCAATTGGCACAAACAAACTATGCAATTGAAAAACCAGACTAAGTTGCCAACTCATTTTTGGCTTGATTTATGCAGATCCAAATTCTGCAAACCACTTTTCATGCCGTTCCATATCTGCAATGGAAACACTTCTTTGAACCTTCGTCAAGGCTTCTTCAAAGTCACACATGGCAACAGGGTCCTTTGAGATCTCATCCTTCGACATATTTTTAATCTCGTCACGTGTCTTGCCCGCAATCTTACGCCTCATTCCATTCATGGAAGCATCTCGGCACACATTTGTGAGATCATCTCCACTGTAACCTTCTGTTCGGCGTGCCACTTCATCAATGTTGACATCAGTGGCCACCTAGTTAAATAAGCATGGCCATTAATATTGCAACAACCTTGTCAAAGCTTTCAAAATGATATAAAAAACATAAATATTTGTCTCATATGAATAAAGTAAATGTAAGATATAGTTTGAAACTATAGGGAATGACACAAATATATGAGTCATGAAACGACAACTTAAAAGCTAAAAGGAGCGTATGTTATCATATTTGAAATAATAATTCAAAAAATTAACAAATAAACAGCAGCAAAGTTTTCATCACCTGACGTCAACAGATTGCCCTACTTTAATAGAACAAGATTTGTAATAAATTATAAAAAGAAGATAAAGATTACAATATTTAAGTTTAGCCCTTTATTAAGGCCAGTGGCCTTAAAAGCAACCACAAATGGGAGAAAATATCAAAAGAGTAGGGTATATTCCTATGTTCTAGCATTTAAGAAGAAAACAACGAGGCATTTCTAATGAATCTGATAGGAATAAAACGTTCCTATCTAGATCTGGAGATATTATTTGGAAAGAATACTTATTTATAAAAGAATCACAAAAGTAAAAACAAATGATCTCTAGAATTCCGAGAGTCTAGAGGCTCTCCTATTTCTCTTCCCACAAAGTCCATATTCTTCTCCTATTACATTATTTTATTTATACATCTCAATTATAACTGTTTTCCTATACTACTCTACTAATTTCTACTAACTATGTATTTAGCTCAGGACTGAGGTCTATCAAAATCTTTATATTTGTTCTCTTCAATCCAAATGCCGACAGATCTTGTGGTGATGAAACTTCAAAGATCTGCATTCCTAAGACTCTTCCCTTTCAAGAGGTTTTTCTTTTTTTATTTTCAACTAAGTGAAAAAATTCCACACCTCATTAATTAGTTTCATGAATTATACAAAATGGGCAGTAGATTTCTTGTGGCCTTCACCAAATACTCATATCACATCTATGTAACATTACTGCAAATTAATTGAAGACATGTCGACACTCAATTTAATCAAAATGATGAAACCAAATATATACATTTATTTTGATCACCAAAACCTAATCGATATGAGTATACAACCGTACAAAAACAAAGCAAAAAGAATAAAGCTCATTTACCTCTACAGTTTTCAAATTTATCCGGATAAGTTCCTTCCTACTCTCAAAATTAGGAAGGGGAATATAAATACGCTTTTCCAGTCGCCTCCTGTATGGTTATAGTAAATTAAATTTGAATAAGTTGTTGAATGGAACACTATAAATGAAGAGGAAAAAACCAACCTGAGTGCCTCGTCAATGTCCCATGGAAAGTTTGTGGCTGCCAAAACCATCACTATCTTACGGCTTCCATCCTCACCAGTGGTGCTATTGTTTACTCCATCAACCTGAACTAGAAGTTCAGACTTCACCCTTCTAGATGATTCATGCTCCCCTGATGCCCTGCAAACATATTACCCCAAAAAACATTTTTATAAAAACTTTCCAGCCATAAAAGTGCTTGAACATATTTTAAGCTACTAATATTTGGCTAAAAGAAACTTGAGGCTGTAATCATCTATTTTAGAACCTTGAGTAAATTAAAGCAACACAGAAACAATAATTTTAGCAATCTCTGCAGGAACAAGTAAAAAGTTTTACCCTCGCGCATTGCATAGAGAGTCGATCTCATCAATGAATATTGTACTAGGTGCATAGGCCCTTGCAAGATCAAACAAACATCGGACCATGCGCTCACTCTCCCCACGCCATTTCGAAGCTAATGTAGCCGAGGAAACATTAAAAAATGTAGTGCCACACTCAGTTGCAACAGCTTTAGCAAGAAGCGTTTTCCCAGTTCCTGGAGGGCCGAACATAAGTACACCCTTCCAAGGTCTCCTAATTCCCTACAGCCAAAGAAGAAAAGTGCCGTTAAATTATACCTATTCAACATTTCATCTCAGATGCAGGAAGAGAGTATTATTTAGAAGCTCAATGCAGGGAAAACATTTCTGATCAAAATTGCCTTTTGCTCTGAAAGAAAGTTATAAATCTTCATTAACATTTAGTTTAGAATTGTTTTTACTCATAAAACTTGAGGCGATGAGAAAATATATGATCGCGTCAACTAAAGAAAGGATAGACATAGAGGGATCAAGTTATAGACAAACTTTCAAATGATCATATCTGCAACTTTTACGTGGTCTGCTATTTACTTTATTATTTTCATTAGATCAATATATAAATGTAACACCTGGTCACTAAAAACTTGATTTATGTTGAGAATGAATGAGGAATTAGAAGGATGCAACTTGACAAATATTGCTGAGACAGTTTGTTATGGTAGTGAAGGGTGTGTATATATATGTGTGTATATATATATATATATTTCTTTCTTTCTTTCTTTCTCTGGTAAGAAGAAAGGCATGTTGATATTCATGACAGTTTACAGAATTTTTTGTGCATTTAGAAGTAGAGTATTCCACGTTTGTGATATTTTTCAAGACCTGTGATTAGATTTATTAGAAGAATGTAATCTATATTTGAATTCACTATGCATCATTGGTATCAGAGAAATTGTTAAGCCAAAGAGAGATCACATTAAGGGATAAAAAACCTTGGTAGGTTGAAGGGGTAGCTCGAGGTCTCGAGCAACCAAGTCTATGTTCCGCTAAGAATAGAGGAGGCACTTGGATTTTTACCAGAGGTAATGGCTGAAACAGGTTTACTAAAGGGGTCGAAGCAAAGAGCGGTGGATGAAGGCCCTAGTGCCCCATCCGGTAAGGATAAGGGCAGGGTCTGAGGATCCATGACTCGAGGAATTGGATAGGTTCTCTAAGGAGTTTGGCATTGATACTCTGCATGGCCTTGGGCAGATTGAGATATGCATTCTGGAACTTGGGGAAGACTAAATCATTATTTAACAGAGGAGACATGAAAACGGCCAATTGGGAGACGAGGAATGGAGAGAATATCACCTCTTTTTAGAGGAGACAGTAGAAGCCTGTTTAAGTTTCGAATGAGACAGGGTTGGGGAACTCCGAAAGTGGAAATCACAGTTTCTTATGGTGAAAGATAGAACACTTTGGTGAAGAAGGTAGAACCTTTTTTCTTGGCCCGCATCCATTTGGACGCCAGATGTATATTGTCTCAGATTATTTGATTGGAAAAGCATGATATTTTTCTGAATGGATTATCAAAGAGGAACTGAGGTTGGGATGGGAGGACTTCAAATCACTGAATCAGTAGTTTGGGCCTAAATAACTCTTGATCCATGCAAGAGCAATTAATGACTTCAAAAAATTAGAGCTTGGAAGAATATGGGGATCAATTCCAAGGGTTGCCCGGCCTGCATTTGTATTGATCGGCAGGCACTATTGGGGGCATTCTGTAAATGGGTGTAGAAGAACTTCAAGACAGTGTTAGGATTATGTAACTTTGAAATGTATACCAGGCCAAATGTAGAGAGATGTTCTTCTTGACAACAAATTGCAAACCCATTCGTATACGTACCAAGCCTACTACCGGAGCTTCTCCACACAGAAGCAAAGATAGAATTAGTTGGTCTGTGTGGTGCCAACACTCAAGTTGAAAGTAAACAATAGGGCATGAGGTCAATCTTTGCTTCTGATGTGGGGACAAATGAGTGGCGGGCTATTGGTGTTAAGGAGGTATTCAAATGCTAGAAATCAAGAAAGTACTGGAGGTTAAAGGAGAGGAAGTCGCTGATAAAGGGGTAATGTTATGTCACCCAACCATTTTTAGTGGCAGGGTGAATGACGGCCACACTTTCAAGTTTTTTGACGTTATCAGTCATAAAATATCATACTTTTAAAATTTGATGCTAATTCTTCTTCTATTAATTGGGAAATTTTGAAGAGAATTGGTTCACCGACTATAGTTCTAGAATTTTTTGTCAAGGTTGGGGATGGTTTTTGTATTGGTTTGAATGTCGTCTCTAAAGAAGTGGAGGCACACTTACTAGGTGTGAGGTTAGAATTAATGCCTATCCACTCAACGTTCCAAGACTTGATTTGGTATAAGGAGTGTACAGGATTCGTATGTTTGGGACCTTTAAACTCAATTTAAATTGATTGTGGATGCATCATGCTCTAGAAGATACTAATCATGAGCTGAAAGGACTAAATTCTCTTTGCTTTAGCGAACCTCTTTAGTAATGTGGGTAAGGCAGTCCAACACATTGAGGAGTTCTTTTTAGTGGAATTGAAATCTAAGGTTCAACAATTGGAAGACAAGTTGGAGTGGGATTCCATAGATTTCTCGTTGGAGTTGCATAGAGAATATGCAGTGGTTTTCGCTGATCTCCTAAGCCGTCCACAGATGCATAACCATGATCATACCATTCGACTAAAACTTGAAGTCACACCTCCACATATTTGGCCTTACCATTACAACCACATGCAAAAGAATGAAATTGAGAAGATGGTTAAGTTTATGACGACGTGGATTATTCATTCCAGCAAAGCCTTTTATCCCGATTTTCTTGGAGAGGAAAAAAATAGGAGGTGGTGCTTTTGTGTGGATTACTGGAGTTAAATAAATTCACAATGCCATACAAGTTCCCTACCAATAATTAAGGAGTTGATTGATGAACTCAATGGTGCCACATGTTTCCATGTTGGATCTTAAAAGTGTCTATAACCAAATCCAAATGCGCCCAAATGATGTAGAAAAAACAGTGTTACGCACCCACAAAGGGCACTGTGAATTCTTAGTAATGTCTTTTAGGTTGCTGAATGCTCTGATATCTTTTAATTCATCATGTTGGATATGTTTCTTTTATTTTTTAAGAAGTTTTGTAATTGTTCTTTGGGACAATTCCTCATTTAGAACAAGAATCAATCTGCGTATAATGCTCACCTCTGCTAAGTTCTTGGAATGTTGTGAGATGAGAAGTTTGTATCAAACTTTATAAAAGTGTGTTTTTTCATCATTTTGTCCATTTTTTAAGGGACTGGGTTAATGAAAACCGGGTGGTGGCAGAAGAAGACAAGATCACAAGTATGCTCAATTGGGCAAAATTGGCTAGTACAAAGGAAATTGTGGGTTTTTCGATCGTAATGGGTATTGCATCCGATTAGTGAACATTATGGCGTTACAACTTGTTATGGGATTACAACTTGTGCTTGAAGTATGCTTATCCATCCAAGACCCACCTTGGCATCATTGAAAAGATGCATTTAAATATCATAGCCTAATGAGTTTGGCTACAAAATGAAAATGATAAAGACAATTTTTTTTATGAAGAAAAGATATAAGCCAATTTATCTTGCACAAATTAAAGAGGCAGGCAAATATGTCTAGACGTACACTTTTCATTGTTTGTTTTATTTTGTTTGGGTTAGAGAAAAATTAAAAAGCCATAAGAAGTGAAGGTAGGGCTTCCTACTCACGACCTTTAGGATAAGGCCAACTTCAAACGGCGAAGTAATGTTGAGAGAGAATGAAGACTATGGAAGGGAGCAACTTAGGAATAATATTTCTAAGATGGCAGAGTTGTTCTGGTAGTGGAGGATTTTTCCAGCTAAGGAGGAGTGGGGAGGGGATAGTGTATATATATATAAATACATACATACATAAGAAAGACATGTTGACATAGGTAATTAATTGTTAACAAATTACTAATGCATGTAGTGGTAGGGTATTTCGAGTCTGTGATATTTGTCAAGACTTTTGGTTATATTACTAAGAGAATGAAGTCTGCATTCAGGTTCACTGTACATCAATCTAGAACTTGGTACCCTGAGCATAAGGGAATATCTAGAATTTCTCCAATTCATATTTGATTTGCAATAAGGATCTATTGCATATTGAGTGGTTCTATCAAGGAGGGGATCTCTAGCTTGGTGCAACATTGTAACATTGTTCATGCATTTGGAGCAAGCTCTATAGAATCATTCTTACGATAAAAATCCAAAAGATGCTAGTCTCAAAAGTTCTTTTCAATACTTGTTTTGGTATGGGCTACACTTTGTACAATAGAGTTGTACTTTAGCAATTTACCTAAGCTCAAGATTTAATAAATATTGTTTGTTTTTTATGTTATTACTAATAAACTGAAAGGGAAGTACCTGAAAATACTCGGGCATCCACAAAGGAAGAACAACAGCTTCCTCTAAAAGCCTCTTCGCTTCACTCAAGCCAGCAACATCATCCCATCTTACTCCAGGACTGGTTTCCAACACATCCCTTTCAAGCATAGCAGCCAGATCTGAATCAGGTCCCTCATATTGTGGTCGTTTTGACTTCCCATCTTCGGCATCACCATTCTAACAGTTCAACATATGCATTAGCAAGACAACTCATACCTAAGATTTTTGTATAATCACTTGGGAGGTAGGGAAGGAGCAGATTGAACCAGCAAGTAAAACAATGTAAAAATGAAAAGATAAACAGAAGGAAAAAGAAAAATGTAGCAAGGAAACGATAATGATAAGAACTTTAAAATGCTAGCAAACCTTCATCGCAATCATAATGTTGGCCTGTTATATCCTAGTTCCTAAAGTGGAAGGACATGCGAAAAAGACTTTTGATACACAATTGAAAGTGATAAGTTGACTCGCATAACGTGCATAATAAAGCTCACGAATCAACTTAAATAAAGCCGAATATTACATAGGAAATAAAAATTTGCTCACGAATACCTATATCAAGAAACATTCCATAGAAAACTAAAAATGGAGCATTAAGACAGAAATCTATGCAAGCAAACTTTTAAACATGATTAAAAAAGAAACTGTTTGAAATGAACTTACAACTGAATCTGGCTTGCCAATCTTCCCAGAAACAGTGCTTTTCTTTCCAGTATTAGCAGTAGATGATCGGACCCCTGCAGCACTCCTACTTGGAGCACCAGTCTTGGAACCACGGACAGTGGCATTGGTGCTTGTTCGTGTAGATCCTCGAGCCCAAGTCCCATCTTGGGGTGACCTTCTAGTACCAACTTGACCACCTCTAGCAGCTCTTCTATTTGTAGTGTCCCGACTTGGTGGACGCCATACATCAGGATCATCCATGGGAGCACCTGACGAAGTTGGGTACTCATCTAGTGGTTGGAAAACAAATGAAGATTTTGAATTTATCGGCGGAGAATTAGGTCGCCGGCACAAAGGAATTTCCTTAAATGCCCTTCTTTCAGAATCTAGCTGCTTAACAGCATCTGTTTCCTCAGAAAGAGCTTTCTTCACATTCATCCATTTTGCACGAATTAAAGGGTCATCAAGCAAGTTTAAATGCCTAAATGAGAAATTGTACATGATCAAGATTTTGACAGAAACAAAACAAGTAAAAGTGTCTAATCCAAAAGTCTATCAAAGTTTCAACCGCCATTCTATGAAATCCTTTTATTTACTCGAAGAAGGCAGGAGGAAATCTACAATCAAAATACACATCGATATCTAGCAAACCTTACAAAGAAACCAGTTTAATATTTGTACAACGGCTTGTCAGAAAACATAGAAGAGGAAGAGATGGAAGAAGATAATGGAAAATTGTACTCTATCTTCTTATCTCAACAGAGAAAAATATAGAGGCTTTTATAAGCCTAAACCTAATAACAGAAAAACGACAGCAACAGTAAAGATGAGAGAAAAAATCAAATGATAGCAGAATTGTAACAGTTTTTATGAACCCCGTTTAGTGATAAGGTTCAACATCCCCCGCAAACGCATGAATCGAGGAAGAACCGTGAGTTTGATACGAAGTTCTTGAAAGTGGGCGGCAGTCAGTGGTTTTGTCAAGCAGTCAGTAATTTGATCAGTTAAAGGTGCAAAGGCAAGCCTCAGAGAACCATTTGCTACTTTTTCACGTACAAAGTGGTTATCAATTTCCACAAGCTTGGAGCGAGTGTGAAGAACAGGACTCGACGCAAGGTTGAGAGTACTAATATTATCACAATACATCAGTGGAGGAGAATTTGTAGATATGCGCAGCTCTGTGAGTAGTGATTGGATCCATAATATTTCAGTAACTCCATTTGCAAGTGCTCAATATTCAGACTCTGTACTTGAACGGGAGACGGCGCGCTGTTTTGATGACGACCAGGAAATTAAGTTATAACCAAGAAATATACAGTGAGCGCTTGTGCTACGACGATCATCAGAGCATGATACCCAATCAACATCTGTATAGCAATATACTGTCTGATTTGCGCTTTGTTGAAGAAATAGTATCAAGTGAGCAGTACCTCGTAAGTACCTGAGAACACGTTTGACGGCTTTCATGTGAAGATCAGTAGGTGAATGCATGAATTGACATAGTTTGTTAGCTACAAATGAGAGATCCGGTCTTGCGATCGTGCAATACTGAAGAGCGTCAAGTATGCTACAATATTCAGTAGCATTAGATAATGGTGTGTCATCATGAATGGATAGTGGTGACAAAACAAGGAGAGTATGCTGAGGCTTAGAGTCAAGCATTCCTCTTTTTGTTAATAAGTCATGAATGTATTTCGTTTGGCTTAGATGTAGACCAGTGGAGTGACGATGGACTTCAACACCCAAGAAGAAATGTAATTGGTCGAGGTCTTTGATGGCGAATAGCTAAAATAGATGAGCAATCAACTCAGAAATTGGGGTTGAAGATGAGTCTGTCACAATAATATCATAAACATACACTAAAACCACAACGATGTGAGATGCAGCATGATAGATGAACATAGTTATATCAGCTTTGGAACCAATAAAACCCCAATTTAAAAGAGTTATACTGAGTTTGAGAAACCAAACACGGGGAGATTGTTTTAAGTCGTAGAGAGAACGATGTAGCTTACAGACATAATCAGGCCGAGTAGAATCGATGAATCCCTGAGGTTAAAGCATATAAGCATCTTCCAGGAGATCTCCGTGAAGAAAAACATTTTGAACATCTAACTGCTTAATAGGCCACTTCCGAGGGACTGCAATACTGAGTATGAGTCGGATAGTTGTGGGATTTATGACAGGGCTGAACGTTTCGTGAAAATCAAGGGCCGGTGTTTGTTGAAAACTTTAGGCAACAAGGCGTGCTTTGAAACGATCTATCGATCCATCCGGACGAAGTTTGATCTTGTAAACTCATTTTGAACCGATAAACCGAGAGGCATTGGGTTTTGGAACAAGAGACCAAGGGCCTTGATATTGAAGGGCATTGAACTCCGTTTGCACAGCCTCACGCCACTCATCGTGTTTACAAGCTTCGCTGTAGGAGGAGGGTTCACACAACATGTTACTTATAACACTGATGAACACTCTTGGTTTAAATATACTGGATTTGGACCGCGTAACCATTGGATGATCATTCACAGTCGACGGTTCCAATAACCTCTCAAGTTATTCATGCAGAGAAGGAGTAGAAGAGAGGGAGGGAGATGAGACAAAAGGAGTGTTTGGACGTTGGATAGGTTTACTGGTGGAAGAAAAGTAGGGTTGAGTGGTAGGTGTGAATGACAGTGAAGTAATAACGGGGGCAGCATGATTTTAATTAGGAGATGATGAGCTGTGACCGAATGGAAAGAGTTTTTTATTGAAGACTACATGTCGTGATACATAGAGTCGACCAGTCGATGGTTGAAGACATATGTAGCCTTTGTCATGGCTATTGTACCCTAGAAAGACGCAAGGACATGACCTGAACTTCAGTTTGTGAGAGTTATAAGGATGTAAAAAAGGAAAGCACTGGCATCCAAAAATTTGGAAGTGTGAATAAGAGGGATTTTTGTTGTAAAGTATTTGAAATTGAGACTTATTTAACAAAATTTTGGATGGAAGTCTGTTAATTAAGTATACTGCAGTACTGAAAGCAAATGACCAGTATTGTAAAGGCATAGAAGCCTGAGCAAGAAGAGCTAAATCCATTTCGACGATATGTCGATTTTCGTGTTCAACTCGTTCGTTTTGTTGCGGGGTGTAGGGACATGAAATTTCATGTAAAATGCCTTGAGTTGAGAACAATTTTGACAAAAACCTAAATTCACCACCCCAATCGAATCTAACTCGTTTAATAACACTATGAAATTGAGTTTGGATCATTTGTTGAAATTTGATGAATATATTATAAGTTTTATCTTTAGAATGGAGATGGTATAGCAAGGTAAATCTAGAAAAATCATCAATAAATAGAATGAAATATTTAACACTAGTGATTGAAGAAACTATGGAAGAACCATATAAATCAGTGTGAATCAACTCAAACTTGGCAGTAGCATGAGATACAAAACGTTGAAATGGTAACTTATGAGATTTTGTTAACAGACAAGATGAACAGAAATCCATAAATCCGGACGAAGCAAAAGAAATATTACAACTAGATAAGACTGACTTAATGACATTTGATAAAGGATGTCCCAAGCGAGAGTGCCACAAATTTGAAGGATTGTTGGAGACTATATAGAGTTGAGCAGAGGAAAGTCGACATGGAGGAGGAGAGTAGACTCGATAGAGACCATTGTCAAGGATTCCTCGGAGGAGAATTTTGTGGGATACCTGATCCTCGACAACAAAAAAATAAGGATGAAATTCAATGAACACTTTGTTATCGAGACATAACTGCGAAACACTAAGCTGATTTTTCTACAGAGAGAGAGAGAGTGATAAACAATACGCAAATTTAAATAAACGAGGTAAGCTGGAAAGGGTGCATCACCAATGTTAGAGATAGGAGAAACCTTACCATTACCAACTGTGATATGATCATTGCCTGAGTACAGGGCAGCCGAGTCCAGCATGTTCAGATCTGGAGTAAAATGATGAGACGCTCCAGAGTCCATGTACCAGGCAAGGCCTAGTGTTGTGGCAGCTGTAGTCGAGTGAACAGATTGTGAGGGAAGAACAACAAAGAAGTTTCGTGGAGGGTTTGAGGTGGGTTGATATTGGAGGGGTTAGTTCTATGGTAGCAAGCATTGGCACTATGTCCGCGTTTAAGGCAAATTTGACAGCGAAGTCGAAATGGTGGTCTGTTTTGAGAAAAAAAGAGATGGACGATTAGGAGAGTTGGAAGTAAAAAAGATTTGAGAAGGGTGGTCGTGGACCTCTTGGTCTGTTGGATGTAAATGAAGAATGAGGTCCAGGTGGGGAAGAAAATTTTGGGTTTAAGTTTATTGCCAACAAAATTGATGTAATCGGCTTGAAGGGAGCTCAGTGAAACAGTGGCAGTTTGGCGTTCTAGTCGATCATCATAGCTTAACAGTAAGCTGTTGAGTTCTTCAACTGAGGGCTGATCATTGCGAGTGGAAATAGAGGTGACGAATGCATTGTATTCAGCTCCTAATCCATTTAGGAAATGCAAAAATTGATCCTTGTGGCGGACTGGTTCACCGATTACAGCCAGTGTGTTGTAGAGACTCCTGAACTTTTGAACATAAGCCATAGCATTGAGACCATCTTTGCGAAAGGCTTGTAGGTTTGTGCGAAGCTCCGAAATCCGAGTGAACGATGAAGCATAGTAAAGTTGTTCGAGTGCCTCCCAGATCTCGAAGGCCGAAGAGTAGCCTATTAGTTGTCCTAGCATTTGTTCGTCAACAGACGCATAGATCCAACTCATTATGAGGCGATTGTACCTCTGCCAAAAGAGAAAATCAGGGTTGATGATATGAAGATGAACTTCATCGTTTTTGGAAGGACAGAGACGGGTTCCAGTGAGAATGTCTTCAAGACCGTTGGCAATGACTACATTCATTAATTGATTTTTCCAAATAAGAAAGTTTGAATCGTCGCGCTTGATAGTTAATGATTGATTTACTGAGGGCAGATGAGGAAGGGAGGGTAGAGGAGAAGACGACGACGAAGGTCCGTCTGCATTCGTAGAGGCCATTTTTCAGAGAAGAATACATAGAGGAGCAAGTAGTTGTTTATGGCTCTAATACCATGTCAGAAAACAACGTAGAAGAGGAAAGGATGGAACAAATAATTGGAAATTGTATTCTATCTTCTTATCTCAAGAGGCTTTTATAATCCTAAACCTGATAACAGAAAAACGACGAAAAGAAACGTGGCAACAGGAAAGATTACAGAGAGAGAAAAAATCAAATGCTAACAGAATTGTAACAGTTTTGATGAACCAGGTTCAGTGATATGGTTCAACACGACTAAACTTGGGATAAAATCACCAATCAACCTTATTAGACATTGCGTATTCGACATAAGATGTATCCGATAAACCAAGTAGTAAATCAAATCCATTCAACCAAATCTAAGAGAGTGAAATTCTAAATTGGATCAGGCAATCGAGCACAAAAATCGATCTTAAACTACCAACAACTACTTTGCAGTATGAATTTCAGAGAGAGAAGTGGACTTGTTTATCTGAGCAATGACTCCATCAAAGAAGATTATTGAGGTGTCGTAGAGTCCTTCAAGAGCGTAATCTCTCGCCAATTTCAGGTGGTCTTGCAAACCGGCGAGCGCAGCACTTCCCATTCTATCTCTCTCTCTCTCGATGAAGCAAGTAGCTGGGAGCTCAGGGATTCTGACAGCCAAGTATAATCATCTCAGTACGGCGATGGGAGAGGTCAATTACTAAGGTACCCTCAATGTTGTTTGAATTTACAATCGAAATGAATGCATCCTCGCCCGTTACAAAGGAATGCCCTTTATTTTAATTTTGAAGACATGCCCTCAAATTATATGGCCTTATAATACCTCGGCTGGGCCCACTTGTAACTACTCTTTATTTATTTATTTTTATTTTTTTAAAAGCAATATTATATTTGTCCTACACTTACACTAATTGGTTCAAATAATCTATGAATTTAATTTCTTGTATGACATCATAAAAGTTCTACATATTAATAAATGAGAACAAATATTACGTTATGATATGAGTTCATTTATTTATTTTATTCGCTTTGATTTCAAAGTAAATTCTCAAAAACTGTTTTCAAAAATTATTTTTTATTTATTTACCTATCAGACAATTTGAACTAAGTCATTCAACAAATAAGAATAAGACAAAAAATAAATAAATAATATATATATATATATATATATATATATATATATATATATATATAAAAGTCCAATTAAAATAGGGCAAATATGTTGAGTTGATCATTTTCTATATAATTAATTGTTAAGATTTAAATAGTTATTTGACTCTCAATCTTTGTTGGGTAGGAGTAGTAGTTATAGCACACAGGAACTAGATCCAGAGGCATAGATTGTTCTTTTCCCCTCATCTCGAAATAGATGCACACACATCATACTTAACATTCTCTTTGGTAATGCCTGAAAACTACCATTTTTTACATTATATTTTTTTTTATAAAAAATAAATAAATGCCCTAATTGATTTTGGAATGTTAAGAACTCATTTAATTCCACTATCATATACAACCACTAAAGTCCTGAATATTCTTAAATATCAAATCAAAATAAACCCCTAATTAAAAATCCTTAAGCATGATTAAATCATTAAGCTAGAAAATCAAACTCATATAACTAGTCATTGTATTGGCTTAGAGAACAAAGTTCGCTAAAATACTTTTACCACAGCTCCTTGATTTTTTTTTCTACAAAGATTTTTGCTTGCAGATCGCACTCGGAAGTTCTCTTTTTTCACCATTGCAATTGTTAATTGCATTGTAAATTCATTTATTTAGGAGTAATAGGTTTACATTTTAATTTTACCCTCTAATAACATATTATGATGTGCAGCATATGTGTAATGTACTCATTGGAATAATGAATATGATATAAGATAAATAATTAAATTAATACATGACTGAAATTAATTAACTAATGATATGCAAGTGACTCGACAGTATAAGATTAAAAGTTATAAAATTATGGTATAATTATAACATTAGTTTGCATTTAATATAATATTGTTTAGTTATGCAATTGTCTCTTGTGTGCATATATGTGTTTGTGTTTTATAATAATAATGAGCAATAAAAAAATGTAATCCATTAATTATAATATATATTAGGGTAATTATCGAACCCTGTGTGTACTATGCACTTTATTTTAGTTAGCCCTATGTACTAAAAAAACAGGTAAATCAAACCATGTACTTCGATTCTGTTATTAGTTTTGACCTTCCATCAATAATTTCGTTAACCTTCATTTAAAAAATTATCCAACAATATTGGATTCACTTAAAATTTTTACCATATGTTCATATTTAATGAGAAGATAATCTGAAAATTGTTGTGATTTTTTAACACATGTACAATTTATTGTAATTTTATTTTAGTAATATATAAAAATATTATAATAAATCATACAAGCTTTAGAAATTAACGAAAATTTTTCTATTATCTATTCATGATAGGTTGCACATGTGGACAAATTTTTAAATAAATTCAATATCGTTTGGTATTTTTTTAAAAATTAATTTATAAAATAAAGAAGAAGCTGAGGTTATTTTAAAAAAATACCAAAAGATATTGGATTTATTTGAAAAATTTTCCACATGTTCACACATCATGGGTAGATAATAGAAAAAGTTTCGTGATTTTCTAAAACTTGTATGATTTATTATAATATTTTTATAAAATACTAAAATAAAATTACAATAAATCGTACATGTGGTAAAAAATATGAAAATTTCAGATTATCTTCTCATTAAGTAGTGAACATGTAGTAAAAATTTCAAGTGAATCCGATATCATTTGGTAATTTTTTAAATGAGAGTTTAACGAAATTGTTGATGGAATGTCAAAACTGATAACAGAATCAAAATACAGTATTTGGCTTGTCAATTTTTTTAATACAGAGGGCTAACTGAAATAAAGTGCATAGTACAGATTTAAAATCCATAATTATCCTATATATGAATAATAAATTTTAATATTAATGCAATATGGGAGCACACACGTATATTTTATTTATATTTTAATTTTATATTGTAATATCATATTATGATGTGACACATATGTGTCATTTACTTATTAGTATAATGAAAATAACATAATATAAATGATTAAATTAATAGATTATACTAATTAATGAATTAATTATATGTAAGTGTTACGAAAGCCCATAAAATTAAAGCGTAAAATTATAATACAAGTGTAGCATTACTTTTCATTTAATAAAATATTTTTAAATTCTATAATTGTCTTTTATATATATTGTTGTGAAGTAAAAACGTGATAACTAACCAACATAAAGAATAGAGAAGAAATCCAATCACAATACTTTACGTTGTTCAAACGAATTTGTCTTACATCATAACAAAAATTCTCACGTCGATCTGTATTCAAAAACCAAGAAATATAAGAATTTTTGTAGCTATAGCATTGAACGCATCATTACTCCTAGAATACAAGAAAATTCTCTCTTGAGTCAACCACTCTAATTTCCTCTTATTTTTTCTTCTTTCTGTTTTTCCACACACTTTTTCAGTTCACTCGCCGACCTATTTATGCAAATAATAGATTATACAATTAAATGAGAGAATAAAATCGTCGTAACCGACGAGAATATAGAAAGAAACCAAAACTATCAAACCAATTTATTACAAACTTTAGTAAAAATATTGGTTGGATTCTCCTTGGTATCGATTTTCTAAATCTTGATTTTTCCTCACTCTACAACCTCCCAAATAAAATGATACTTTACATTAATATGTTTGGAGCGTTCATGCATTGCAGTGTTTTTCATCAGATATATGCACTCTGTCTATAAGAGAAAATCGTTAGAATTGACATCAACACACTGAGCTCTCAAGCTAACACTTAACTAGAGAGGTTCATTTACACCTTAGGTAGTAGAATTATTCTTCGCCTGAGTAGTCGACAATGCAACCGTTTTTTGTAGTTGAGCCTTACAGTTTATAGCTCCTCCATAAACTGTAACTATATATTCAGAAGTAGAACGTGATGAATCCACACAATCAATAATATCAGAATAAACATGCCCGATTACAAATTCTACTACTGAAGCTGAAGTTGATGTTACAACATTTCTTTTATACATTAATTTCGTTCCCACACGATATGTATCTCATCATCCATTTCAGTGCATTCTAATGACAATTTCCATGATCTGACATAAATTTATTACTCACACTCACAGCAAAAGCAAGATCCAGCCAGGTACTAATCATCGTATACATGATTGACCCATAATATTTGCATAAGGAATTTTTTCCATAAACTTCTTTTGAGATTCACTTAACAGAGCTTGCTTTTTTGACCGTTTGAAGTGAGTACTTAATGGCATGCTAACTGGCTTCATATTTTGCAGATCAAGCTGACCGAGAACATGTTTCAAGTATTCTCTTTGAGAAAGTTTTAGGACACCTCTTTCTTTGTCCCTCAAAATCTAAATCCAATTACTTTCTTCGCACCACTCATATCCTTCGTCTTAAACTGCTTTCTAAGTTCTTCCTTTCAAACTATTAATTTCTAGTTTATTCTTTCCTCCTGATGTTGTGACTCTCATATAAACACAGCTATCAAACTTATTTTTCATTAACGAGATGCTAGAAATAAAAGCATTAAATTTTATGTTCCACTACCTTGGAAACTGCATAAGATCATAGAAAGATTTTTTTAAAAGACAAACCTGATTCAAATTGTCAATTTTAAGACCCTCGGCTCGTACCATGAAAATGGTTTCATCCAAGTTCTCATGTAAGAATGTTGTCTTCACATCCATTTGTTCCAATTCTACATTTTGAACTGCCATAATCGATGAAATTAGCCTTGTTGACGTATATTTCACAACAGCAAAAATACTTCATTGAATCTATCCCTTCTCTCAGCGTGAAACTTTTAGCAACTAGTTTCACCTTGCACCTTGGCTCTCTCATGTTGTTAACATCTTTTTTACGCTTGAAAACTAACTTACATCCAACCAATTTTTGTTTTTCTGGTTTATCCACCAAAACCTATGTTTTGTTCTTCTGCAGCGATACCATTTTTCATCCACAGCATCAATATAGGCATCCTTATCCCTACAGCTTACAACATCCCTATAATTTACTGATTCACCGTTCTCATGATCAGTTGAAACCATATGGGCATATGGAATAGTATATGTATATTTGAAACATTGGGTTCAATTTTATAACTCGTATATCCCTTTCCCGAGTGAGTTGATAATCCATCACTCCTTCTTTCAATGAGCCTTATGATCAATAAGTCAGTTGCTCAGTGTACTAATCATCAACCCGAAAAACATTCTCCGAGCTACTTTCATGATGTGCCAAGGAATGTCCTCAATCAACCTCGGCCAAGCCCATGATCGAATTTCCCTATCAATGAGTTTGTTTATTTTGTAGGTACTCCTCTTGAAGAGCCAAAGATAGCACTCATCCAACACAAAGGAGTACAAGGAGGCAACCCTCTTGATTTGAGAACAAATTCTCACTCACACAGGGGGGATGATATGCCTCGGAGGCCTGTGACTCGATCACAAACCAAGATATGTTCACTAACCAACCTTTTAACTAGCAAGTTTGTTAATCTTATAGGTGGAGGTCTTTTTGATTGCTTGGAGTGGACACTCAAGAGGGAATTTGTGTAACGTCCCCGAACCCACCCCGGCTCGGTGCGCTACTTTTATTATCCATACCATGTTTAAAACGAAGTTTAAAATAATTTTTGATAAAATTTTGACTCGATTTTTGAATTTTTTCGAACCCTCAAAAATGGTTGGAAAACGTGCATAAATATGTGCCAAACGTGTCGGAAAAGGTCAAGTTAAAACATATTTGAAAAACTAAAATTTTGAAAAAATGTTCGGGTAGGCCACAAGGGCGCCCCGTGCGCGCACCTCGCGAGCAGCAGCACGCCGCGCGTGTACAACTGCGCACGTGAGGTACAGATCGATCGGCAACCTCTTGGGTTGCCAGGCGAGGAATAGTAGATTTGGCCGATGGATCGGCGTTGGGTGCTGCGCACGCCACAGCCACGCCCGCGCGCTCCATCCTCGGCCTGTGCGCCTACTCCTCGTCCACCAGCACACTATTTGCACCTTTTTCTTTTTCTTCACATTTCAACCTACCAAAACACTCACAACCTACCTATGACTTTTCCCGACATTTTCTACTTTTCGACCCGTGAAAATCCCAAAAACCCGACTCTAAAACGTCAGAGAAAATATGAAAATCTACGAAAACAAACGTCGTTTACTCTACAAAAAACCGAGCAGCATAACGACTAAACTTTTCTAAAACCGAAATCCTGAAAACCAAATGTTTTATAAACACCTTCGAAACACACCAAAATACTTAAAATTCCATAACTTATCTACAATCAAATTCACAATCCAAAACACAATAAACATCACATCCCAGACACTCCATGGACAAGTCGTCCCAACAATTACCCACACCGGTATGCCCCGTGAGTCACCGACTGCTCCCTAGTCATGGCCTCCCTCATCAAGCTCACCTGTAAACACGTCGTCACCTACACCACATAACATAAAATGTAAGCCTAATGCTTAGCAAGTAGGGAATAATGCAATATAATAACGAAACAAACACAATGCACACACTCAACCCCTAACATATGCAGTTTCTACTCGCTCAATTGTTCTCGTTTCGTTTTCATTTTATTAATCTTTCACTTTTCGGTGTGGATCAAGTAGGCACACATCCGAGCCCCGCTCATTGGACAGCCACACCTTGACCCACCAGAGTAAGATCGGACAGCTCATATCCAAGCCCCGCCCATTGGACGGCCGAACACGATCTCCTCCCTCATCGATCATAGAACCCTCTAGTACTTACACTTGCACGTTAACGACGAGACATTCATACTCACGACACTTACATATTTTCAACTATACGTCTCTTGTAAAGCCCCTCACAAGTGCTCCACTAGCACCCACGCAACTTGGCGACTCCACTCGAGACCACATTTTGTTTCTTCTTCTCTTTTTCTTTATGTTTCATGCTCACCTTTCAAACCATGCACAAAACTCGTTTTTTGTTTTTTGAAAACAATGATGCATGTCACACAATGCTCAAACACAAAACAAAACAAACAACCAACCGACAAACCATACCGTTCCATGGTGTAGGCTCGAAGGCAACAAAAACACACGTTCGACTACTTACCTGGATACTCCGTACATAATCGTTCACTTCGTCAAGCTCAATTACTCGCTTGTCAACCTAACAAATATAAGGAAAATAAATTAGCAACATTCTAGAAATTCTAAACTAAGTCTAACAACCAATTTAAACTAACTTTAAAACCTAACACCTAAAATCCGATTTTCCTACATTTTCCACCATCCACTTCAATCGGCCATAACTTACTCGTTTTTCAACGGATTTAGACGTTCCATCCCATTCCGTAAACCTCTACACGTCTACAATCCATTGAAGCAATCAAATTTAATAACCAAACACCATGGCAAAATCAAAATACACCAAAACAGAATCGGCCACTTAACACAAAAATCCAGTTTTTCTCCAACTTCCACCAATTCTCTAATCTAACTATCTAAACAACCTAAACCAACCTATCTAAGGTTTAAACCATCAAAAGTAGGAAGAAAACTAGGAAAATAATGGAAATTTTTGGACCCCTCACTTAGGGTTTCCCAAACCCTAACCAAACTCCACAAAACTCATCTAAAAACACCAACAAACTTCACCTAGATGCATCACCAACAAAACCCACTCAAAACTAACCTTGATCTTGAAGAAAAATTGAGGAAGATGAAGAAGAAAACCCTTCAATGGTGGCTGCACTCGTTGAGAGGAAAGGGGAGGAAGATGAAGACTTTTCCCTTTTTAACTAAACCCACCAATTTATAAACCAACGCTTCAACCTTTTAAATTTTTACTACACATTTCTTATTTTCATAAAATAGCCTCACCTATTGCTCTCTCATTTCCAACGTGAAGCTTTCCCCTTCCCTTCACACTTCCTTCACTTTACTTCATCTTCAATTACATTAAAGTCCATCACCACATAATCTCTAACCACTCCACTTTAACTACCCTCACTTTCTAACTCTTATAATTATAATAACTCTAAGATTAACGTTAACTCCCATAACATACCCTAAACTAGGGATACGTACGCTATAGGAACTTCCTGGGTGTTACAATTTGTCTTCCCGATGACAAACTCGTGTAACCAAGCATGTCTTGTCTTTTAAAATTATGGCAAACATTAGCCTTTTACTTTTTGTCATAAACATTAGCCTTGTAGTATTTTGGCATGTTTGCTTGGTTAGTATTTAGAATGGCTCGGTTGTTCAAGAAGAGGCGTGCACGGGTTGGATCGGGATGATCGAGGATGGCGCGCACAGGAAGCAGCATGGCTGAGTCATGGATCGCTGGTTGGCGCGCATGGATCAAGGCTGGACCGAGTTGGCACGCACGTGATCAGCAGCTGGGCTCGACCGAGTAGCAGTAGGGCGTGCACGGATGTATGGCGCAACCAAGTGACATATGGCTCATGGATGGGAGTTGGCGCACGCAAGATGATTGTCGTGACAGAGGCTGAAGGAAACTGTGCGCGCGCACGTGCGCGACCACGATGCCGTACATTCCAACGACTAGTTTTTCTCTCATACATCTATTTTTGTATCATCTCTTCTTTCCTTCTACAGCTAAAACCCGATGGGTGTTGGGACTATTTAAGCTAGATTTAGAGCTCTGTAATGAGAACTTTGATGAATGGAAAATTAGTGAAGTTTATCTTCATTTTCAGAAAGGTTCGTCAAACGTCCTCTATTACTCAGTGTGTAATATCCAATCCCCAGTGTTTTTCCTTCGGTGCATCATATCTTATTGGGTTCACCGTCATTGTCCACCTAGTCTGGGTTGCTCGGTGGCCTCTTAGTGCCATACTTCTCGCCGGCCATTTTTGAGTGGGGCAAACAGAAGAAGGGTGGAAAGCCTTGTCCATTTGCTGGAGTGCCCTTTGTTCTCAGAGAGCCCTTTATCAGTCGGCCTCACAGTTAGTCGTCCGATCCAGTAGTGGTTTATCCCGACACCATCTCATCGTCATCCTCTGAAGATGTTTAATAGGTTTCCCCCTTAAATGAACGTCAGGTATTCGTCTTCCATTTAATGCCCATTTTACGTTGTTTTTTCGATAACTTGTATTCGGTTTTGGGGTGTTTTCGGTTAAACCTGAGAGCACCAAACCCTCTCTGTTTTAGCTTCCGTTTAGCGCGTCGTTTGTAGGTCACTTTTCACGTCATTTGGTATCAGAGCTCTGCTATTTCCTTGTTTAGTTTGCTCTGTTTTGTGGTAATTTTGTTGGCCAAGATGATGAGAAAAGGTCGCCAAAATTTTATCATAACCGTTATGACTGTTATGATCAACTGAGCCATTTTTATAGTGGAAATTCTGCATCAATTTCTCTAGAACAATCGGAAAAACTTGATGCACTTATTTCTAATTTTGAAAAGTTATCCAAATCACTTAAAGAGTCTACTACAAATTGATGCACTTATTCCTTGAGTAGTAATCGAATGAAGTTGTTAGGAGAACTCCTTGTAGAGCCTCCACTACAAATTGGTTCTTTGGATTCATTGTGTGGTTTGAAGGGTTTGGATACTTGTTTCCTTATTATGGAAGTAGATATCTCTAAAGATGCAAAAGTAGCTCCTCCTCAAGAGGAAGAGTCCATGAAACTCGAGGACCCCCAATTTTTGAAAACTAATGGGATTGACATTTTTCATGACCGAGTTGATTTGTGCCCAAAGGAAGAAATTTTGGTAGAGGAATATGATGAAGGGCTTTTCACTGCAACATTGGACAAATAAAGTGAGCATGAGGAGGAAATTCACGCTCAAAAGGAAATTTTTGTCTTTGAAATTGCAAGGCCTTTAACTCCCTCAAATCTTGAAGAGGAAAGAATGCCACAACCCCTAATGAAGGTACTTTTCATCAAACATTTTGATTTGTTAAGTCTCTTGCATAATGATCCTTATTATTGTGATACATCTTGGCAACACTCAAAAGGATTGCTAAGAAGTGCTTTAATTTTGAGTGGTTTAAAACTTAGTATTGAAATTTTTTATCATTATATTTTGAATTCATTGCATCCTTCAAAAGCTTTCCAAGAAATTGCTTTACCTTTGAATGAATTAAATTCAAGTTGTGAAGTTTATGGAAAGATTTTGAAACATTATGCTCAACGGTATTGTTGGTGGTTAAAATGGTTACAGCTAAATGCCATGATGAGTGGTTATTGTTTTGTACCAATATTATTTAAATGTTTTGTGATTCAAGATGAGGACCTTGGGCCTAGTACCTTTGAGAGGATTAAGTATTGTGCATTCAATGATTTCTTCGGAAAGCTCCCTCGTAGAATCGAAGACACGATCAAGAAGGTAGCAAAGTTCAACAATGGCGTCTATTTACTTGAATGGCCAAAAATCTATGGAACCCTGACCATCTCCAATGATCAAAGTCCTATTTTGTATTTTGGGGAAGGAGAAGAAGACAAGGAATACCCCCATTTGGATTTGAGGTCAAATCCTTAATCACCCGGGAGGATGATGTGCCACAGATCCACTACTTCTCAAACATTGGCTGAATTATGTCTAACATATTTTCAAATTTCTATTTTGTAGGAGGATCATATGATGAAGCCATCAAAGACATGAAATCATGTGGACATTGTTTGGTGGACATGATCTTTATGAACCATAGATGGAAGATGAAGCTTAAATGGAAGATCAAATACACGTCCAAGAATTATATCGGACTTTCAAAGAAAATTGCCGTAAGACAGACCTCCAAAGCTTATTTGGCATATTCGATAGCCTTAACAATGTTATTACAAAACGTGTGTTTCATAAAGAATGTAGCTGACATCTCAAGGTTTCCAAAATGAGTTGGATCGGGGAATTTGGACATCATTTCATTGGTCAACAAGACAAATTACAGAGAGACTCGTGCTCACAACATTTATTGAAGGGGGAATTTGTTTTCCTTTTGACAAACATTGTAAACCACCGAGCATTCCTTTTTTTTTTAAAGACCTTAGTATTTTATTTTTTTATTACGTATTGGACCTATTTATTGTATGGGGGCCAAAGAAGACTACAACTTGGAGGAAGATGGGCAGAAGACAAAGACATTTTAATGAAAGAGAAGGAGACACCAAGTGGGCGCGACACAAAAGATCTCTTTGGGCTTAATCAATGATTAAAGAACGAAGTGGACTACACCTTGAGGAGAACTAGAGCTGAAAACTTGAGGATGATTAGGTTTGGCGTCGTTTGGAGAGGGAGAAGCGCACCTAATGGACACGGCGCGCGCAAGTGGCCTCTCGGCCTTTAAGGAAAGGACCAATCCTTTCCTTCTTTGTTTCTTTCCTTTTTATTTGATGTTTGACCTAATTGTGGGGCTATTTAACTCCCCCCCCCCCCCAATGGCTGATGTTAGGCAACCTCATTTTAAATCAAAAACCCTGAAGTTTACTTCTGAATTTTCAAAGCTCTTGAGCCTCAATCCAATGCCCCTACGGTGAGTGATATTCGTGAGAGTGTTGTGCAATTGTCTTCCAATTTTTGTGAGTAAATTGGTATCTCTTATTACTGCTATTTTCTCTACCTTTTTCCATAAGTAGAAGTTCATAGCAAAATAGTAGAAAACTCTCATTTTTGACAAGTTGGAGTGCTCTTCTTCATCAAGAAGAATCACAAACTTGAAATGTTTCATTTATCACCTTCTCGGACTAGCAATGTCTCTTCCATCATATCTCATCATATGCTATGAATTAGCCCTTGAAATTTTAAGGGTGTTTCAACCACTCATAAGGCCAGATTGTGTTGAAATTGATGCTCATTTGGTTACTTATTGACGAAGTTGTGCAAGTGGAAATTCAGTCTGTTCGCTACCTTGTTCAAACGGAACCAGAAATTTTATTTCAAGCATATCTTTTCTATTATTACGAATTTGGACCTAAACTTTTAAGGACATCTCATTCACTCATTGAGAAAGTCTCCATTACAATTTCAGAGAATTTGGAGCTATATTGAAATAGTTATTTTGTCTCGAATTTGGAGTCTTCTCGACCACTTGTGGTATAAATCCGAGCAATAGTTTTTGTGTTTTCTTTGTGCTGCAATTTGAGTGCTTTTCATACCAACCCAAAGCACGTCATTTCATCCCGCTCTTCCTGAAACACAATTTTTCTACTTCACTCAGCCCAACTTTCATCTTTAGAGCCGAAGATAACCTAAAATGCAACTTCTTTTCACTAAACACCACATCATACCTTAGAATAATTTTGTGCTCACCTCGTTTGATACACCAAAGTTTGTACCTTTTCACATCATTAGGATATCCCAAGAAAACACACTTCTTGCCCCGATGCTTCAACTCTTCCTGTTTTATGTGTGCATAAGTTGTACACCCAAACACCCCCAGCCCCTTATATTTGGTAGGATACCCATGCTGTGATTCATATGGTGTCTTGAACCACAATGTCGTGGATGGACATAGGTGGATTAAATAATTTATTGTTTTAACAGCCTTACCATAAAAAGTTTTGGGTAAACCTCATACAAGAAGCATACATTAGACCCTTTCCATGATCATCTTATTCATTAGCTCAGCCAGGCCATTTTGCTAGGCAGTGTGTCTCAATTTACCATGTCTCTCGATGCCTTCCTTTTTACAGTAAGCCTCGAATTTTGAAGAACAATACTTTAAACCATCATCAATTTCTTCATTCTGGTTAGTCTGGTTATTCACTGTTTTCCTCCAAATTTTGAAGGTATATAAACCCTAACCTTTGTCTTCAGACAATACATCCAGAGCTTCGTGAATAATTGTCAATAATGGACATAAAATATTGACATCCTCCCTTTGAAGCAACCCTAGTTGGCACCCAAAGATCAAAGTTAACATAATACAACGTTCCATTGGTATTCTGCATAGCAGAAGAGAATTTCACTCAATTGGATTTGCCGAGAACACAATTCTCGAAGAACTCCAAATGTGACACCACAACCTTACCCAACAGTTTATGTTTTGAAAGTTCATACAAATCCCTTAGACTAACATGCCCAAGCCTCAAATTCCATAACCGAGCATTTTCTTCCACATTACTAGCAACATCTATAGAGATGCTAACAATAGTTTTACCATCTAAGAAATGTAAACATTTCTTAGATGTCCCTTAATATTTTTCATGCAACCCTTTTTCCAACCTTCACCATGCAACCAGAATCATCAAACATGTCAATATACAAAATATTCCTTTTGAGTAGCAGGATGTACCAAACATTTTGAATTTTTCAAATGCAGCCGTCGAACATCATGATGAGCACTGATCCAATGCCTTGAATTATTGCCTAGCTAGAAGTCTTGAAGTCACTCCCTCCTTCGACTCATATGGAAAGAACAACCCTAGTCAAGGACCCATTGTTTAGCAGAATCCCTTGTTGATGCAACCAGAATATCAAATGAGTCAGACATCAAAAATAACTGAAGCATCACCGATTTCATATTTCTTCTCGCCCCATTTTTCTTTTCCGTTCATAACAATCTTTCCTAAAGTGTCATTGTAACACCTAATTTTATGGGTTTTTGATTTTTTGCTATATAATTGTATTTTTGTAAATATTGAGAATTTAGTTCATTTTGTGAACGAGAAGTTTTATTAGAACTATATGAGTAAATTGGAGTATTTTGAGGAATAAGGGAATTTTGGAGATGTAATGCCCGATTTTACGAGTTTTGGGATTTTTCGTAATATAAAGAGTATTCTAGTAAATATAGTAAATTAAGTCCGTTTTGCGAACGAAAAGTTTTGTTAGAGCCCTAGTGGTTTATTAGGAATATTTGGTGTATTAAGGAAATTTGGAGAAATTGAATCGATAGTTAAATAATGAAATAGTTGAATATTAAGCAAAAAGAGCAAAATTGTCATTTGACAAGTCAATTTAACTTAAAGTCACAAATCCCTCCTCTCCAACACTTACGTGATTTCTTCTCTAAAAACCATCCAGCGACGACTTTTCTCTCCTCCTCCGTTCTTCACGATTCAACGGTTCGTCCACTCTGATCATCGATTCTTCTCCACGTTTTCTTCCCCAATCGACATCCTAGGTAAGATTCTACGATTTTGGGACGTTAGTTTCCGGTTTTTAGAGAGGTTATTCGTTAGGGTTTCGTTTAGGGTTTTGTGAAATCATTGGATTATGTTAGAAATGGTTAGGTTTACCGTATTTATGACTCTAATGAACGTATTTGTGATTATTGGACGTAGTTAGGTGGTATTAATGGATGGGTTGGAAATTTAGTAGTTGGAAAGTTATGAAAACTCCATTCATGGAGGCTTAGTTAATTTTGAGCGCGAATTGCTTGATAAAATACCTGAATTAGTTGAATTAGAATTTTAGGAAATTTCCTTTAGCTAGGAGTTTCATTAGATTTGAAAATTTGATGGTTTAGGCTCGGTTTTAATGTCGTGTGTTGTGAAATGCTTTAGGTGACGAAGCTCAAGACGAGGCGCTCGGTTTGCTAAGGACGTGAGGTAAGTCTTCATAACTCGTTTGGCCGATTGGCCTATACCATAAGAATGTATGTCGATTGAGGAATTGAAGATTTAGGATGTTTGGGGTGTAAATAGACTGGGTAGTTAGGTTTTGTTAAGTTATCTATGTTGTGTTGTTTAATGTTAGTTTCAATGTTTTTAATATTGTTATAGCATTGTACATGTCCATGCAGCACGTTTTTTTGATATAACATGAAAAATGAACTTCCGCATATGTTTTCATGAAAAGAAAAATGACTAATGAAAAGGTATGAATGCACGTAATCCCGATCACGTCGGGGAGATGGTTTAGACATGGATGTCCTATAGGTGAAGCATGTTCTTTCCCCCGGGTAGATGAAAGGGGCTATCCAACCGCCAGATGTGCCGTTTTTATCTATTGAGAGCGAACCCCTGGTGACATCCCATATGAAATGTAACGAATAAAATGACTGCATGATTTTTTGAACTACATACGCATAGCATGCATTCTCATTTACGTAGATTTACTAAGCCTTTAGCTCATAGAATGTCTCTATGGTATAGGTGATCTCAAGGAAGGTGAGGAATATGTTCCTCCACAAGATGAACGCACAGATTGAAGAAGGATGCCCGTGGAAGTGCGCTGAGCAGTCGGTGCGATTTTGACCCGTGGGGACGACAGGTATTTTGGGTATGTTAGGTAGGAATGATATGGAAAATGTATAGGGAGTTTATTTTGGGTTGATTGGTGATTAGCTAGAAAATGCTGAGGTTGATAATGGTTTTTAGATAGTTTTGTGGACAAATGTATAGAATGTCTATTTTGATGGTTTATATAGATGGGTTTACTGAGCCTTTAGCTCATAGAATGTCTCTATGGTATAGGTGATCTCAAGGAAGGTGAGGAATACGTTCCTCCACAAGATGAATGCACAGATTGAAGAAGGATGCCCGTGGGAGTGCACTGAGCAGTCGGTGCGATTTTGACCCGTGGGGACGACGTATAGGTATTTTGGGTATATTAGGTAGGAATGATATGGAAAATGTATAGGGAGTTTATTTTGGGTTGATTGGTGATTAGCTAGAAAATACTGAGGTTGATAATGGTTTTTAGATAGTTTTGTGGACAAATGTATAGAATGTCTATTTTCATGGTTTATATAAATGGGTTTACTTTTGGATGATTTTTATGTGTTTCTGCTGTTTTGTTGATATTGATGAACTAGGTTTTGATTATTAGAGTCGGATTGTTGATTAGAGTCAGAATTGACGACTTTTGGATGAGATTTTCAATTAAATGGATGTGTATTTTAGGATGTGATAGATATGGATGAATTGAGGAATTTATAAAGGTAAATTTGATGCTTAGGGAGGTAAGGGAGTGAGTTGATATTGAGTATATAAAGTTGGTTAAGTATGGAGAAGAGTAGAGGTGTTGAATGTGTAAAAAAATAGGGAAATTGCCTTTGAAGTGTCTACCTGTGCTTCCAGGGGTAGAGACCTTGTTAGGCAAGGTGTCGACCCCTCAGACAAGGTGTCGAATGATCCTAGTACAAATGAAAACCAGAGGCAAACAAGGTGTCGACCGATCCCAGTACAAATGAAAACCAGAGGCAAATGAAGTGTCGACCCTTTTAACAAGGGTCCACCCCTACCAGACAAGGTGTCGACCAGAGTTCTTTTTATAGTGTCAAAGCTGGGATTTTGGTTAATTTTACCTTATAACGAGTCTCCCACTCTTGATAGCCTTCCACTACCAAGGTTTAATATTCTAAACGATGTCGCTCGAGGAAATGAATAAAGTCGTTAAATAAAGTCGAAAAATTTTACGAGAATTTAAGGAAACAAGGTATAAAAATTACGGGACGCCACAGTATGGTATCAGAGCTCCCAGGTTTTAAAATCGGTTCTGTAGACTGCTAGACTGCGCAAGCTACTACACGGACATACTTCCTCAATTGTAATTACGTTTATAAGCTTTCTTTTATTTCGATTTCTTAGGATTATTTGTCTTTAATTTTATAGGGTTAACAAAATGGTTCGTAGAGGAAATGATAGGAATGAGAGGGACGACACCATAGATCTATTGAGGGATATCATTGCCCAACAAGCCCGACATCTTGACTGACAAGTACAACATATAGATAGGCAATCTCATCAGCTTGGGACGTTGATAAATCGAGAGGGCTCTATAACCCAAGGGGTGGTTGCTCCCAATAACCACGGTATGGATAGGTTCCTCAGGGGGTCTCAACCACACCCAGTAGAAGAAAGACAACTAGTGAGGGGAATAAAGAGAATGGGTGAGAAAGAAATTGAACGAAGCCGACGGAAGCACGTACAAGAACCTCAGCATAAGTCTCGATGCCCAAGGTGTAAGAAGAATCATTGCGGTGTGTGTTGATTGGGTACAAATCGATGCTATCGATGTGGGGAGGTGGGCCACTATGCCCTAAATTGCCCGAGGAAGGCTACTGACCAGAAGAAAGAGGTTACACCGAGGATATTTGTGCTGATCGAAGATGAGGAAATTGCTCAACCATTAGTTGTTTCAGATATAGTTTTATCTCAACAGTTAATTGAGTGAAGAATATTAAAGTAGAGATGTAGTATAGAGTGAGGTTTTGAAAGTAATAATTGTGTGATAGATCGAACTAGGCTTGAAAATAGAGAGGGGATGACATAGACCTTGATTAAAGGAGAGGGGGAAATTATGCATCAAAATAGATAACCTAGTGTAACTGCGAAAATTTGTGCACTAAGAATTTAGTTACCATTAGAGGGATACAACTTATAAGATATAAATTTATATAGATAGAAACAGGACCCTGATTGACAAACCCTTGGAGTTTTAGGGTATGACGAATCAAAGAGAAATTTGGAGCATAGATATGAAATGTATCGAGGAATGCTCTAGACTGTCAAGGAATAATTAGTGCGTTTAAGCAAATAAGAAAATATAGCAGGGACTCGTATACCCTAGATCCATGAGAAGATGGATGTATCTGGACTAAAACAATATCCAAGAACTTAACTTAGACTTATTGTTGAGAGGATATGGGAGTGGCTATTATGGTTGTGGTTTTGGAGGACGTGATGGATAAATACAAAGTTGTAATTTAAGGTCCGAGTGATTTCGTAGGGGTGTCCGTATCGACCGATACCGATGAAGAAAATAAAATGATTTACTTGGAGTTTGAAAGTTAACAATTTCGAGACGATAATGAACCAATGTTATACGAAAGGTAATACTCGAGTTACAAAATTGGCCATTTTCTAGGAAATAAGTGTCATCTTAGAAGACTGACCAATAAAGGACGATTGTCAGTTCGCGAAAAGATTTTGACCGACATACTATAAGGGGGGAGATTCAGTGAAGTTAAGAATGGTCGATGCGTAACACTCGGTTTTACGGGATTTTATTATTCCAATATATAATGACATTTTTATAAATATGTGAAATTAAGTCTGTTTTGCGAACTGAAAAGTTTAATAAAGCCTTAGTAATAAATTGGAATTTTTGGTGAAATATGAAAATTTGGAGAAAACGGATCGATAGCCAATTAACGAGACAAGAAGGAAATTAATAGAAAATCAATTGGAAGGGCAGGATGGTAATTTGCTAAGCCAAATTTTATAAAAATTGCATAACTCCCTCTCCCTCATCACTTGCAATTTCTCCTCTGCGAAATCTCCCTCCAACGGCGATTTTGCTCCTCCCTCACTCGTTTCTTCCTCCGGCGACCAAAACTCCTTCTCCAGCAATTGTTTCTCCACGATTTCTTCTCCAATCCCGACCTTAGGTAAGAGTTTACTGTTTTGGAGCTTTAAATTTTGGTTTGCGCGGAGTTAGACGGTTAGGGTTTCGTTAGGGTTTTGTCAAAAACGTAGATTAGGGTTTAAAATTGATAGGTTTACCCTAATTACGACTCTATTGGGTATTTATAGTTATTGGAGAAGTTTGTTGGAATTAATGAGGGTTGTTGAGTTTTTGGGTGGTTGGAGTTTTAAAAACTCCATTAATGGAGGTTTAAAAATTTACGAGCACGAATTGCTCGAATAAAATGCCTCAACGAGTTAAATTAGAGTTTTAGGAAGTTTCCATTAGCTAGGAGTTTTGTAGTTTTTCGAAACTCGATAGTTTAGACTCGATTTAATGACGAATATTGTGAATTGCCATAGGTGAACAATGCTCGTAGACGGAGCTTGAATTGCAACGGACGCGAGGTAAGTCTTCGTGACTTGTTTGGCCGATTGGCCTACATCGTAAGAATAGTTGTTGATCAAGGTTTTTGGTGAATTCAGATACTTCGGGGAGATAGGATGGGTAGTTTAGGTTGATTGTGTATTAGAATGCTTTCCTAGGTTCTTTTATGCGTTGTTCTATGTTTCACTTGTATCGCATGATCCATGTTCATGCATCATGTTTTCGAAAAGCATAGAAAATGAATTTCTGCATATGTTTTCATGAAAAGAAATGCCTAATGAAAAGATATGAAATGTATGTAATCCCGGTCACATCGGAGTGGGGTTCAGACATGACTGTCCTGAGAGGAGGAACATGTTTTCCCCCTACAGATGGAAAGAGCTATCTAACCGCGAGATGTGCCCTCTCTATTTGGTGAGTCAACCCCCGGTCACACCTCCCGCTATGTAACTAAATAATGAAAATGAAATGCATGTTTTTACAAACCCCGCACGCATAGCATTCATCTTCATTTACGAGACTTGCTGAGCTATTTAGCTCATAGTTTATTTTCTATGGTGTAGGTGACTTCGATACAGGTGAGGATGACGTTCCTTCACCCGACGCATGAGCATGTTGATGGAGGATGGCCCGTGGGAGTGTACTGGCACAGTCGGTGCGTATTTTGACCCGTGGGGATGTAATAAATGTTTTGGGGATGTAAGTAAATGTTTTGGGGATTTGATAGATAATAAGATAGGAAAATTGTATAGATAACTCATTTTAGGATGCTTGGTAACTGGATAGATAATGTATAGTATTTTGTCGTGTTTTTGATATTTTCAAACTAGAGGGAAATATTCAATTTTTAAACGGATCCACATGGTTCGTTTTTATGAAATTTTGTTACGTTTTAAATATGTTTTGAGTCGGTTTTGGGTGATTGGTGGAGTGAGAATTGTATGTGGGTAGTAGTGTTGTTATGAAATGTATTTAGAGGCAAATTGATGAAGATATGGAGTGGAAGTGTGAAGTGTGTGAGTATAGTTTGCAGGGGATCGAAGGGAAAAGGAGAGAAAGAAAAAGGGAGGCAGCTCTCTGGATAAAAATCCAGAGAGCTTGCCGATCGATCGCCACAGAGGGCGATCGATCGGCCCTCTTTGGTCATGCTCTGGAAGAAATTCCAGAGCGTGTGCCGATCGATCGCCTGGTAAGGGCGATTGATCGGTCAAATTTGATCGCCAAGGGGCGATCGATCAGGCAATCGATCGCCTGGCGTATAAACGCCACAGCCGATCGATCGGCCATGCAAATTTTGGGCAGTTGCCTTTTTTACCCTCCGCTTGTCGTTCCATGATTTTAGTAAGTGTTTATATGTTTTATTCAAACAGTTTTCAAATGATTTTCAACAATTAGACTTTGACTAATGTTAGAAAAAAGAAAAATTTCACGGGAATTTCAGGTATAAGAATTAGGGTCGCTACAGTTATGGTATCAGAGACCCCGAATTTTAAAATCAGTTTTGTAGACTGTTCGACTGCACAGCCACTATGCGGACATCCTTCCTCAACTGTAAGTACGTTTAAATGCTTTATTTGATTTCGATTTCTTAGGATTATTTGTTTTAATTTTTATAGGAGTTATAGAAAATGGTTCGAGCGAAAGGCGCTAGGGACGAAACCCTTGATAGACTTACAAATTTGCTGGATCGTCAAAGCCAGCATATGGATAGACAAGCACAACAGATCGAGAGTTTGGTAAATCGTGAAAATCAAAGAGCCCAAGATATAGTCGTTCCAGACAATCACAACATGGAGAGGTTCCAAAAGCTACGGCCTCCAGTATTCAACGGACAATCAACAGACCCCTCTATTGCTGAGGAGTGGGTTCGAACGATGGAGGATATGTTGGCTTACGCCGAAGTGGAGAATGCTGAGAAGGTCACGTGCGTCACTTTCCACCTGGCATTGGATGCCCGATTTTGGTGAGATTCAATTAAGGCGACTACGGACGTGACACTGATGAGGTGGAAATGATTTAAGACCGTATTCTTTGATAAATACTTCAGCCGTACAGTGAGGGCGGCAAAGAGAGCGGAGTTCACGCAGCTGAAGCAGACCAATACAGTTGCGGAGTACATTAGGAAGTTCGATGCCTTATCACGGTTTGCACCGCGCTTGGTCAGCGATAATGAAGATAAGGTGCAACCGTTTATGGATGGACTAAACCCGGAGATTCGAAAGAATATCATAGTATCCGGCATTTTTTGATGTGCCCTATGAAGACATTGCAGCGAGAGCCTTGGAGTTTGAGGCTGTAGAATTGACTTGTGTGAAACCAAAGGAGCCTGCTAGGGGTTTCTTTCGCGAAATTCATCCTCAATCGCAAAATAGAGGTTGGCAACAAAAAGGACAGCTACCAGTACAGCAATAAAGGGGTGTCAAGAGACCATTTGAAGGAGGTAATGACCGAGGCAAAGGAAAACAGGTACAGGGAACTCCTCAAATGCCTTGGTGCCCTAAATGCCAGAAGGAGCATAGCGGTGAGTGCCGATTGGGCACAGATAGATGTTTTCGGTGTGGAGAGACAGACCATTTCGTTAAAGATTGCCCGTAGCCGGGCCGAGACCAGCCAGGCAGAGACCAGAGGAGAGTTATGCCACGGGTCTTCGCCTTTATCGAGCCTGGCAATGTCGATAACGAGGCTCAGCCATCTGTTATAGTAGGTACTATCTTAATCATGGGTGTACCAGTATTTTCTTTGATAGACACGGGAGCTACGCACTCCTTCATTTCAACTGCTTGCATGACTAGATTGAAGTTAGTGTCTGAGTTAGCAGAGTGCGAATATAGAGTAATGCTGCCTTCGAGAGCAAATATGCAGTCTGATCATGTTTTCTAGGGCAATGTCGTCTAGGTGGGGAATAACACACTCTACGCCCGGTTGATAGTTATGGGCATAGAGCGGTATGATCTTATTTTGGGAATGGACTTGCTGTCACGCCATTTCGCTACCATCGACTACCGATCCGGGTTAGTAACTTTTCGCCCCTGGATAAAGAAGAGTTTTCATATCAGGCGATGAATAGGTCGAGTGGGTCGCCTATTTCCTATTTCATGAAGGTCCGATAGTAGTTTAGAGGCGAATGCTCAGTTTATCTGGCTACAGTGGTCAATACTCAATTGCTTAACGAGGTAAAGCCATAAGACCTTCCAGTGGTTAGAGAATTTACTGAGATCTTCCTCGACGATCTTCCCGGATTATCGCTGGATAGAGAGATCAAGTTCACCATTGATGTTTATCTAGGCTCAGGGCCTGTATCGAAGAATCCGTACAGACTGGCACCTGCTAAACTAAAAGAGCTGAAGACTCAGTTAGAGGAGTTGTTAGACAAGGGGTTCATTCGACCCAGTTTCTCACCTTGGGGTGCGCCAGTTTTGTTTGTTAAGAAGAAGGACGGAAGTCTCCGAATGTGCGTCGATTACAGAGAGTTGAATAAGCTAACAGTGAAGAATAAATATCCATTGCCCCGAATAGATGATTTATTTAACTAACTGCAGGGTGCCCGAGTGTTTTCGAGGATTGACCTACGCTCGGGTTATTATCAGTTGAAGGTCCGGAGAGAAGATATTCAAAAGACTGCATTTTGAACGAGGTATGGGCATTACGAATTTCTTGTAATGTTTTTTGGACTTACGAATGCTCCTGCAGCATTTATGGATTTGATGAACCGTGTTTTTAAGAGTATCTAGACAAGTTTGTCGTCTTCTTCATTGATGACATCTTGATCTATTCAAAGACAAAGGAAGAGCACGAGGAGCATTTGCGGATTGTTCTTAGGATTTTATGTCAGCACTAATTGTATCCGAAGTTCTCTAAGTGCGAGTTTTGGCTGGACAGAATAAATTTTCTCGGCCATATCATATCTCAGGAGGGAATCTCAGTGGATCCAACTAAGATCGAAGTTGTCAGGGATTGGCCACAGCCTAAGAATGTCCGTGAGGTACACGGGTTTCTCGGATTGGTTGGATATTACAGGAAGTTCATCGAGAGATTTTCAAAGATCGCAGTCCCCCTTTCGCGTTTGACCAGGAAAAATGAAAAGTTTGTATGGTCTGCTGCATGTGAAAAGAGCTTCAATGAGCTGAAACAAAAGTTGACTACAACACCAGTGTTAACATTGCCAGTGAAGGCGATAAGTTCAGTATTTACTGCGATACCTCAAAGATCGGACTGGGGTGTGTATTGATGCAGGAGGGCAGGGTAATTGCTTATACTTCTAGGCAGTTGAAGTCGTACGAGCAAAATTATCCGACACACGATCTTGAGCTTGCAGCGGTTGTCTTTGCTTTAAAAATCTAGAGACACTATCTGTATGGGCAGCAGTGTGAGGTGTTCTCGGATCATAGGAGCTTAAAATATTTGTTTACAAAAAAAGAACTAAATATGCGACAGCGAAGGTGTTTGGAGTTCGTTAAAGATTATGATTTTGAAATTAAATACCACCCAGGGAAGGCAAATAAAGTCGCAGACGCCTTGAGCAGGATGTCTTCTACTAGTCAGCCTTCGCTTGCATCAATGTCGGTAATGCTAAGGTCTGAGATCGAGAGGTTTGATGTGGAGATTGTGGCCGAGTTGTCCACTATTCTCACGACCATTTCTCTTAGGCCGACAATAATTGACAAACTCCGAGAAGCTCAGAAGGAAGATTTGGAGTGTGAGAGATATCGATTGAGCATGACATCTGAGGACCCGTCCGATTTCAGCTTGTCGGATGATGGCATATTAAGATTCAAACATCGGTGGTACGTACCTAACGATGAGGAGCTGAAGAGAGAGATCTTAACCGAGGCACATTCCTCGGCATACTCAGTGCATCCGGGAAGCACAAAATGTACAGAGACCTGAGACAACACTTCTGGTGGCCGAACATGAAGAGAGAGATTGCCAAGTATCTGAAAACCTGCCTGGTTTGTCAACAGGTTAAGGCGGAACACCAATGGCCAGCCGGAACCTTACAGCCACTTCCGATTCCAGAGTGGAAATGAGAGCAAATCTCTATGGATTTCATTGTTGGACTTCCGAGAACGACGAAAGGGCATGATGGCATCTGGGTGATTGTGGACCGTTTGACAAAGATGACCCACTTTGTATCAGTGAAGATGACCTATTTTATGGATCAGCTTGCTGAGCTGTATGTGCAGGCGATCATCAGATTACACGCAGTGCCTATTTCGATTGTCTCCGATAAAGATGGTAGGTTTACTTCGAAATTCTGGAAGAGTCTACATAAGGCTATGGGAACTCAGTTGAATTTTAGCACTGCGTTTCATCCTCAGACTGACAGGCAGACAGAAAGAACAAATCAGATTCTTGAGGATATGCTTAGAGCTTGCATGTTGGAGTTTCAGGGCTCGTGGAGTCGATATTTGCCCTTGATTGAGTTCTCGTACAAAAACAGCTTCCAGGCTACGATTGACATGGCTCCGTACGAGGCATTTTATGGTTAAAAGTGTAGGTCTCCGCTATACTGGCACGAGGTTGGCGAAACTAGTATAATCGGCCTAGAAATTTTGCAGCAAACAACGGAGAAGATCGTTGTTATCAGACAACGTATCGAGGTAGCACAGAGCTGTCAAATGAGCTATGCCGACACTAGACTGAGGAACTTGGAGTTCGATGAGGGTGATGAGGTTTATCTTAAAGTTTCTCCGTTTAAGGGCGTTATGCGGTTCTGAAGAAAAGGCAAGTTGAACCCTCGTTATGTGGGGCCCTTTCCTATTTTGAAGAGGATCGGGACTATGGCGTACAGGTTACAGCTTCCGGCATCCATGGAAGGTATTCACGATGTGTTTCACGTGTCCATGCTCAGAAAATGCGTGCGTGATCCATCACACGTCATCGAGACAAGAGAGATCGAGGTGCAACCAACGCTAACCTATGTAGAGAGGCCGGTACGAATTCTGGAGTCCTCTATCAAGGTGTTGCGCAATAAGAAGATCCCGCTGGTAAAGGTCCTATGGCGAAATCACGTTGTAGAGGAAGCAACTTGGGAGAGGCAGCAAGATATGATGTCGAAGTATTCTGAACTGTTTGTATAGTCAAATTTTGAGGACAAAATTTTAATTAAGGTGGATGGAATGTAACACCAGGTTTTACGGGATTTTATTATTCTAATATATAATGACATTTTTATAAATAATTAAGTTCGTTTTGTGAATGGAAAGTTTTAATAACGCCTTAGTAATAAATTGGAATTTCTGGAGAAACATGGAAATTTAGAGAAAATGGATCGATAACCAATTAACGAGACAAGAAGGAAATTAATAGAAAATCAATTGGAAGGGAAGGATGGTAATTTGCCAAGCCAAATTTTATAAAAATTGCATAACTCCCTCTCCCTTATCACTTACGATTTCTCCTCTGCGAAATCTCCCTCCAACGGTGATTTTGCTCCTCCCTTGCGCGTTTCTTCCTCCGACGACCAAAACTCCTTCTCCGGCGATTATTTCTCCACGATTTCTTCTCTAATCCCGACCCTAGGTAAGTGTAACACCCGACATTTCGGCCAGGTGAATTTTTCTGACCATTCTCATTGTTACCCTTTATTTAACCTTTATGATTAAATTTAACGTTGAGGCAAATTCATTACAAGTTGAGTAAAACTAGGTTGTGTGGCAATTTTGTAATAAAGATTGAAGGATTAGGTATAAATAGAAAATGGAAACCTTAAATCTCATTTAAACCTCACTGCAGCCGACATTTCCTCTCGGCGACTCCCTTCTTCTCTGGAGCCTTTTCCTCCCCAGCAACTGGTTTTTCAACCTCCACTCCGATAACCCGCATTCTAGGTAAGATTTTGACAATGTAGATGCCGGGTAGTCATTTAGAACTCTGTTTTCAGTTGAACTTATACTTTCGGGCTCTTCAATGGCTGAGTCAGTTGGTTATCGTTCTTTATCTTCATTTGGTAATGCCACCTTTAAATCGATTCTGGACCTTTTATATAACCGACCCCGTTTAATCGATAGCTATATCTAGCTGTTTCGGTTTTGGATTTCAGACTGCACAGAGAACCTTAGCTGTTAGATTCTAGGATGACTTTCGATTAGAACTTTTAGGACTTTATTTTAACTACTGTAATGTGAAATGTGTTAGGTGAAGAAGTTGAAAAGAAGGTGATTCAAGTTGCTAAGGAATCCAGGTAAGTGAATGTATTAAGTTTCCGGCCAATAGGGCCCTACATCAAAGGATTAAGTTAGATTTAGTGAACATTGTCTGCTATATGTTTGATGAAATGTCGATGGATATGGTTCTGTTATTCTCATGTACTCCCCTGTCTTAGTTCGATGATTAAGTGCATTTATGTTATGCATCATGTTTTACTTCTCAAGCATATGAAAATGTTTTGAAATATGTTTTCTCATGAATAAGGTAAGAAGATAAAACTTATGCAACGTGGTTAAGTGAGGGTTGGGGGTGGTTCGGCGTATGTCACAGTCCGCAGTAGGACATATGAATACGACCCGCAGTAGGGACCATGATCAAACTCACTGTCGAACCCCCTTTACCGGCACAAATCCTCCCTTAAACCACATAATGTAATGAAGAATATGAATGATGAAAGGAATGATGAATATGAGCATGTCTACGAATGATGATTATGAACAATGAATACGAGATACGATTATGAATGATGATTAAGATAAGTACATGAAAAGAAAAGACTTATGAGCATGTTTTTCTCCAAGTTATGCATTCATGAACTCATAATAGTTTGCATTCCTTACTAAGCCTTAGGCTTACAGTTACACCTTATGATGTAGGTGAAGAAATATCAGGTGAGGAATTCAAAGTTGATGAAAATGTCTAAGCTAGGTTGCTGGAGGGTGTTCAGGGGCAGTTCTGTGGCTGGATGGCAAATGAGTAACCCTGGTTAACGTTTTATGATTTAAGGATGTTTATAAGTTCTGAAGTTTAAGTAGTAATGTTTATGATTATGGAAGTCTAAGTATGATGACTTTACTTTCGAATTATTGAGTTCTGAGTTTGTCTGGTATGAGTACTGAATCTGAGGATATTTATGAGGATATGAAATGAATTATTAAGTCTTTCGTTGTATGAGTTTGCCTTCCGGCTGACGTCATCGGAAGGGGAAAAATGGTTGTCTTCCGGCTGACGTCATCGGAAGAGGAGAATTGTTGTCTTCCGGCTGACGTCATCGGCAGGAGAAATGTGATGGAAGTTGTATGGGTTTGCCTTCCGGCTGACGTCATCGGAAGAGGAAAATGGTTGTCTCCCGGCTGACGTCATCGGAAGAAGAAAACGCTATTTTGTCGTCTAGTGACCGGTAGAGGTAGTGTAATTCTCTACCGGAAGACAAAGATGTTATTTTGTCGCCTAGTGACCGGTATAGGTAGTGTAATTCTCTACCGGAAGAAGTATATCACACGAGTAAATTTAATGAAGCACGAGAGAGTCACGTGTCCACCAGTAGATGTCCCCTACCGGATGAGGTTTTAATGAACACGAGAGCTGCACGTGTTCATCGGTAGATGTCCACCACCGAGCGAGTTTTAATGGGTCACGTGTTAAGCTCATGCTCACCGGAAGATGTGAACTCTAAGCTTGTCGTTTAGCGATTGGCTGAAGTGCTTGCATGGCTCGCCGGCAGATGCTATGCACTTCATTAAAGTTACGTTTTCAAAAAAAAAAGTACAAAAATGAATTTAAGTTTAAGTAAGGTCAAGAATTTCGTGACGGTCCTCCTCGGGTCGTTACAGTAAGAGTCTACTATTTTGGAGCTTTAGATTTCAGTTTTCGCGGAGTTAGACGGTTAGGGTTTTGTTAGGGTTTTGTCAAAAACGTAGATTAGGGTTTGAAATCGATAGGTTTACCCTAATTACGACTCTATTTGGTGTATTTATAGTTATTGGAGGAAGTTTGTTGGAATTAATGAGGGTTGTTGAGTTTTTGGGTGGTTGGAGGTTTTAAAAACTCCATTAATGGAGGTTTAGAAATTCACGAGCATGAATTGCTCGATAAAATGCCTCAACGAGTTAAATTAGAGTTTTAGGAAATTTCCTTTAGCTAGGAGTTTTGTAGTTTTTCGAAACTCGATAGTTTAGACTCGATTTAATGACGAATGTTGTGAATTGCCATAGGTAAACAACGTTCATGGACGGAGCTTGAATTGTAAGGGAAGCGAGGTAAGTCTTTGTGACTTGTTTGGCCGATTGGCCTACACCGTAAGAATAGTTGTTGATCGAGGTTTTTGGTGAATTCAGATACTTCGGGGAGATAGGATGGGTAGTTTAGGTTGATTGTGTATTAGAATGCTTTCCTAGGTTCTTTTATGCATTGTTCTATGTTTCTCTCGTATCGCACGATCCATGTTCATGCATCATGTTTTCGAAAAGCATATAAAATTAATTTCAGCATATATTTTCATGAAAAGAAACGCCTAATGAAAAGATATGAAATGTATGTAATCCCGATCACGTCGAGGTGGGGTTCAGACATGGCTGTCCTGAGATAAGGAGCATGTTTTCCCCCTGCAGATGGAAAGGGCTATCTAACCGCGAGATGTGCCCTCTCTATCTGGTGAGTCAACCCCCGGTGACACCTCCTGCTATGTAACTAAATAATGAAAATGAAATGCATGTTTTTACAAACCCCGCACGCATAGCATTCATCTTCATTTACGAGACTTGCTGAGCTCTTTAGCTCATAGTTTATTTTCTATGGTGTAGGGGACTTCGATATAGATGAGGACGACGTTCCTCAACCCGACGCATAAGCATGTTGATGGAGGATGGCTCGTGGGAGTGTGCTGGCGCAGTCGGTGCGTATTTTGACACGTGGGGATGTAAGTAAATATTTTGGGGATTTTATAGATACTAGGATATGAAAATTGTATAGATGACTCATTTTAGGATGCTTGGTAACTGGATAGATAATGTATAGTATTTTGTCGTGTTTTTGATATTTTCAAACAGAGGGAAATGTTTAGTTTTTAAACGGATCCACGCGGTTCATTTTTATGAAATTTTGTTACGTTTTAAATATGTTTTGAGTCGGTTTTTGGGTGATTGATGGAGTGAGGATTGTATGTGGGTAGTAGTGTTGTTATGAAATGTATTTAGAGGTAAATTGATGAAGATATGGAGTGGAAGTGTGAAGTGTGTGAGTATAGTTTGCAGGGGATCGAAGGGAAAAGGAGAGAAAGAAAAAGGGAGGCAGCTCTCTGGATAAAAATCCAGAGAGCTTGCCAATCGATCGCTAGGGAGGCCAATCGATCGGCCCTCTTTGGTCATGCTCTGGAAGAAATTCCAAAGCGTGTGCCGATCGATCGCCTTGTAAGGGTGATCGATCGGACATCTTTGGTCACGCTCTGGAAGAAATTCTAAAGCGTCTGCCGATCGATCGCCTGGTAAGGGCGATCGATCGGTCAAATGTGATCGCCAAGTGGCGATCGATCAGGCGATCGATCATCTGGCGTATAAACACCATAGCCGATCGATCGGCTGAAATGGCCGATCGATCGACCATCCAAATTTTGGGCAGTTGCCCTTTTTGCCCTCCGCTTGTCGTTCCATGATTTTAGTAAGTGTTTATATGTTTTCTTCAATCAGTTTTCTAATGATTTTCAACAATTAAACTTTGACTAATGTTAGAAAAAAGAAAAATTTCACGGAAATTTCAAGTATAAGAATTAGGGCCGCTACACAATGTGTAGTAGACACGTCAGACATTTTGTGTTGCTTGATTAGAGGTTAAGAATAAAAACCATAGAAGTTAGAAAGAGCTTAACACCTAAACTCATTAACCAATGAGAGAAAAGTTTAGCACTTTAAATTGGAAGTCGTGTTTAGGGGCTAAAGCAACTAGTATGACCATAGAAGGGATGACGATTCAACTAGAGTTAGTCTATTGCTGGTACAGTTTAAATTGAGAACCACAAACACGAGGCTTACTCAAGGATGGAAGTAGGAACATCGGTGTTCGAGGAACTAGGAAGGTTAACATTAACAAAGTGATGTTTCTGAAATTTTCTTTTGGAAAATAGAAGAGTAAGATTTGGGAGTTTGAGTGGATTTGGATTAAGGGCGTAAACTTCTCTACAACAAGTTTTCAAACAAGAAGGTCATTAGATGAATTGTTGCACGGGAGCCAAGTAGAATATTTATAACCCGACCAGGAGGAATGAAAAAGGGTAGACCATTAGTAAACTCGAAGTAATCCTTATGTGATATTAAGTATAAGTGAAAAAGATTGTTGGATTAAATGAGTGATTAAGATTGGAAGTTAGATCGGTGTTTAATGTGATGCGAATTGTGAAATTCGCGGTATATCAAATAAGGAGAACGAGGATTTGCACGGGAAACCATTTAAGTAAACTTAGAAGTGAAGCTAAGTTAGAAATTCCAGAAGTTCGACTCGTATTTAACAAGTCGAGACCAATGAATACATAAATGACTTAAGGTTAGAATGAATAGTTTAGAGCATATCAATGGTGAATGGAGTGTAATGTAGTTAATATGAGAATTTCAATTAAGGACATAATGAGAGAGCTCGTTAATGTAGCTTAGAATGAAGTGTGCTGTTTGTAGAATCTCATTTATAAAGGAACCAAGATCTTAAGAGGGTAGCGACTTTAGCTCCCAGTTGGACTCATCGAGACCTAGAGGTATTTTGATGATATAGTTGCGAAATATAGAGATTGAAATTTTAGTTGGGAAGCCCACATAGGAATAGTTATTAAAACCGGTGAGGTGCTCAAGAAAGTGTACAACTTGGGTACTATTGATGAAGTAATTATGAGGAATCATTACTAGAGAAGTGTAAAGTTTGAGTTGTCGTAAATGGTGACTAAGGCTAAAGCTAATGAACTTGTACACGAGTTTAGTTTACAATCTAAAAATATGTAAAATTCTTTAAATTTTAGTCAACCCGAGCAATGTTAAGAAGCTTAAGTATAAGTATTATCTGAAGGTATAGCTACAGAAATCATTGAATTGGAGACCTAGGAGTTTGATAGTACTCAATGCATAATTGAGAACGTAGTTAGTCAAATCAAATGCATTGGATGTGGTCAAGAGGGTAATGTTGCGTCATTTGGTTATAAGAGTTTTGGATTAGAACCATAGAGATTGACCTTGATTATAAACGGGATGAGGGTTCTTGAGATGGAATGTGAAATTTTTCGAAGAAAATGAGAGAAATAGACCCGAAAAGTGCGGAATAACCATAAGTCGAAGTATAGGCCCCAAGACATGAGACGTCAATATCAAGGATTATAAGCTAAGTCAAATTTTGAGGACAAAATTTTGTTTAACGTAGATGAAATGTAACACTCTTTTTTACGGGTTTTTGATTTTCTGCTATATAATGGCATTTTCGTAAATATTGAGAATTTAGCTCATTTTGTGAACGAGAAGTTTTATTAGAACTATATGAGTAAATTGAAGTATTTGGAGGAATAAGGGAATTTTAGAGATGTAATGCTCGATTTTACGAGTTTTGGGATTTTTCGTAATATAAAAGGTCTTCTAGTAAATATAGTAAATTAAGTCTGTTTTGCAAATGAAAAGTTTTGTTAGAGCCCTAGTTGTTTATTAGAATATTTGGTGAAATAAGGAAATTTCGAGAAACCGAATCGATAGTTAAATAACGAAATAGTTGAATATTAAGCAAAAAGGGCAAAATTGTCATTTGACAAGTCAATTTAACTTAAAGTCACAAATCCCTCTTCTCTCCAACACTTAAGTGATTTCTTCTCCAAAAACCCTCTAGCGACGATTTTTCTTTCCTCCTCCGTTCTTCAAGATTCAACGGTTCCTCCATTCCGATCATCGATTCTTCTTCACGTTTTCTTCCCCAATCAACATTCTAGGTAAGATTCTACGATTTTTGGACGTTAGTTTCTGGTTTTTAAAGAGGTTATTCGTTAGGGTTTCGTTTAGGATTTTGTGAAATCGTTGGATTATATTAGAAACGGTTAAGTTTACTGTATTTATGACTCTAATGAACGTATTTGCGATTATTAGACGTAGTTAGGCGATATTAATGGATGGGTTGGAAATTTAGTGGTTGGAAACTTGTGAAAACTCCATTAATGGAGGCTTAGTTAATCTTGAACGCGAATTACTCGATAAAATACCCGAATAAGTTGAATTAGAATTTTAGGAAATTTCCTTTGGCTAGGAGTTTCGTTAGCTTTGGAAATTCGATGGTTTAGGCTCGGTTTTAATGCCGTGTGTTGTGAAATGCTTTAGGTGACGAAGATCAAGACGAGGCGCTCGGTTTGCTAAGGACGCGAGGTAAGTTTTCGTGACTCGTTTGGCCGATTGGCCTATACCATAAGAATGTATGTCGATTGAGGAATTGAAGATTTATGATGTTTGGGATGTAAATAGGCTGGATAGTTAGGTTTTGTTAAGTTATCTATGTTGTGTTGTTTAATGTTAGTTTCAGTGTCTTTAATATTGTTATAGCATTGTACATGCCCATTGTTTGTGGTATTACACACCTACACGCAAGTGCACGTGTCGCTAACGAAGTAATAAGTAAGTAAAGTATCGATCCCACGAGGATATTTTTAATTGTAATTAAATTGCTATAAATTTCTATAAAATATAGATGGAAATATTGAGATTAAATAAATAATAAGAAATGAATAACTAAAATTACTCGAAATTAGATAAGTCTAAAAATAAAAATGCTTTAAAAAGGTAATTATGAGAAAAGCCTTGGTTAGGGTTGATTTCCTCTTTACATGCAATTTACTCTGATGCTACACGATGCTAGAGCATTGATCTTAAACAGCAAGAATAAAAATATTTATAGGTTTCTTTCGAATTGCCTATGTAATTCAATTTCAAAATTTCTCTCGACTTTGAAAGAAGGTAACTAACATTGAATTTCTATAAACCATAATTCTTAATGCCAATTGAATTAACGTTAACTACTTTGTAACGTATTGATCCAATTAATCAATCGTGCATCTTAACATTTATATTTACCTGTCAATATAATATAAACATGAAATATCAAACTATCTGTCGATATGAATTGAATTAGACAAAGAATATCACGAAAGATTGTTCCAAGCAAAAATGCATTAGCAATGCTGCAGTATTAGTCACAGAACAGCAAGAATTCATATATTTCTAAGGTTCCATCGATTGCCTAGATAAATTCATTTCAGAATTTTCTTTTCGATTTTTTAAAAGACAAAAGCTTAATCTGAATTTTCTTGTAAACACATTCTTAATGCCAAATAAATTAAAGTTAGCTACTTTGCAACAATTTTAATTTATTTAATTACTCATGCATCTTAAATTCTTATTTACCTGTCGATACAATAGGAACATGTGAATTTAAATCTGCCTATCGACACAATTTAATTTATGCAATAAAAATCATGAGCAATTGTTTAGTGAAAAATACTAAGCATTCATAGATCAGAATAAAAAAAAAACATGTAAAGAGTACTTTCTCTCCTAATCAAGATTAAGTTCTACTACCCTAAAATCATAATAAAATAAAACTAAAAATAAAATAAAAAGAAGAAGAGAAGAAGAAGAAGAAGATTAGTCTCTAGTTTCAGTCGCAGATCCTCTCCCTCCTTGTAGCAGTGTAAAAGATATATATAAATACCCTCTCTCCTTGAGGGGATTAAATCTCTCTTTTCTCGCTATCTCTCCTATCTCTGGAATCGTGCAATTTTTAAATTTCCATTCCAGCTTCTGCCACTGTTCCCGACGTCCATGGATTCTGTTTTTCCCAGCCGAGTCCACAGCTTGTTCACTTCTTCCAGTTGTCCACGAATTTTTGTCTTTTAGCGCTCATTCGTCCATTTTTCCATTCGTCCACACTTTCCAATTGTCCACATTTCTTATTCATATTTTTCTTTTTAGCCAAGTCCACGCTTCTTTTACTCGGTCATCGTCCATTTGCGTTTGTCGTTTAGCGTAATCTCAGTTGTCCACACTGCTCAGTCGTCCATATTCATTTGTCGTCCACGTCCACTCTCTGTTGTCGTCCATGTCCACGGTTTCTTTGTCTTTTAGTGCTGTCCATCGTCCATGCTTCGCAACCAAATAATACCCATTTCTTTTTCTCCATATTCAAAGCAACAAATTTCCTGATTTTTCTTGATTTGATTCATCTCTCTCCATAATCTTCAGCTTTTGAATTTGATTTTTCCTCTAATAAAATTACATTCAAATACGAAAATATAAAATTCAAATTAAAGAGAAAAATCTGCTTTTAATAGATAATTTGCATGAGATATATTAAATTAAATCTAAGCACAGATTCTGCAGCATCTTATAGCAATTGAAGTAAATTTCATCAATTTCTTCTTACATTCACTCAAATCATATAAGTTTTATCAATTAAATATAGTATAAAATAACTCTAATTTAAGAGTGATCACCCATGCATCACGTTTTTTTGAAATAGCATGAAAAATGAACTTCGAATATGTTTTCATGAAAAGGAAAATGACTAATGAAAAGATATGAATGCACGTAATCCCGGTCACGTCGAGGAGGTGGTTTAGACATGGCTGTCTTATAGGTGAAACATGTTCTTTTCCCCCGGGTAGATGAAAAGGGCTATCCCTCCGCCGGATGTGCCGTTTTCATCTACTGAAAGCGAACCCCCGGTGACATCCCATATAAAATGTAACGAATAAAATGATTGCATGATTTTATAAACTATATACGCATAGCATGCATTCTCATTTACGTAGATTTACTGAGCCTTTAGCACATAGAATGTCTCTATGGTGTAGGTGATCCCAAGAAAGGTGAGGAATACGTTCCTCCACAAGATGAACGCACAGATTGAAGAAGGATACCCGTGGGAGTGCGCTGAGCAGTCGGTGCGATTTTGACCCGTGGGGACGACGTATAGGTATTTTGGGTATGTTAGGTAGGAATGATATAGAAAATGTATAAGGAGTTTATTTTGGGTTGATTGGTGATTATCTAGAAAATACCAAGGTTGATAATGGTTTTTAGATAGTTTTGTGGAAAAATGTATAGAATGTCTATTTTGATGGTTTATATAGATGGGTTTACTTTTGGATGATTTTTATATGTTTCCGCTGCTTTGTTGATATTGATGAACTAGGTTTTGATTATTAGCGTCGGATTGTTGATTAGAGTCGGAATTGACGACTTTTGGATGAGGTTTTCAATTAAATGGATGTATATTTTAGGATGTGATAGATATGGATGAATTGAGGAATTTATAAAGGTGAATTTGATGCTTAAGGAGGTAAGGGAGTGAGTTGATATTGAGTATGTAGAGTTGGTTAAGTATGTAGGAGAGTGGAGGTGTTGAATGTGTAAAAAAATGGGGAAATTACCTTTGAAGTGTCTACCTGTGCTTGTAGGGGTAAACACCTTGCCAGGCAATGAGTCGACCTCAAACAAAGTGTCGACCGATCTCAGTACAAATGAAAACCAGAGGCAAACAAGGTATCGACCTCTCAGACAAGGTGTCGACCGATCCCAGTACAAATGATGTAGCGACCCTAACACTGTACCCTTATTTACCCTTAAATTACCGTACCATATTTTTCATTTTCCTTTATCCTTAGCGTTTATGCGGAAACAATTTGAAATCAATTTAATAAAATGTTCAAAACAATTATTTAAACCAATACGTACACGAACACTTACAAAATACAACTTAACATCAAACACCCGATACTCGTACGTCTTCCGAAATACCACCCCAAAACCGACTCAAAATACAACCATAACAAAGTACAATTTCATGAAAATAAACTGCGTGATTCCGTTTGAAAGTTTAACATATCCTCCTGTTTTAAAATTACAAAAACAGTTCTAAAACGTTTAAAACATTAATATATATATATATCCTATCAACTATCCAGAACCAAGCATCTTAAAATGTTCTATTCAACCATCAATATATAACCTATCAACTATCAGAACCAAACATCCTATAATGTCTATACAACCATTAGCCCAAAACATCTCAAAACCCTCAAAGCCTATACATACTTCCCCACGGGTCAGGTAAGCGTCGACTGCGCCAGCACACCACCGCAGCCATCCTCCGTCAACTGGACTCAAGCCTCTGGAGGAGGGTGTAACGCCCCGAGTTATCAGAACCCGGTTCGTTATCCAAAAGCCCGTACATGACTAAAATTTCTACCATATATTTTTAAAACTTGCAGCGGAAATCATTTGAAATATTAAGAAATAATCGGTCAAAAGAATTAGAAGTTTGAACCGTGAAAACACTTTAAAAGTTGTAGAAGTCAAACGCACCTGCCGATGAGTAAGGTCAACGGAAGAAGCAGAAAACAGGAAAAATAGAAGACTCCTGCCGATGACGTCACCCGAATGAAAAACCAAAGACATCTCTTGGTAGACTGTATCTGCCGATGCCTAAACGACAATTCACTTCCTACATCTTCCGATGACGTCAGCACACATCTGCCGATGAGTTTACTGAGACATCAACCGATGGACTTAAACCTACATCTACCGATGACGTCAGCACGCATCTGCCGATGAGTTTACTGAGACATCAACCGATGGATTTAAACCTACATCTACCGATGACGTCAGCACGCATCTGCCGATGAGTTTACTGAGACATCAACCGATAGACTTATACCTACATCATCCGATGACTTTTCTGAAGACATCTTCCGATAGACTACATAACTCATCATTTACCGATAGACATCATCTACCGGTGGAAAACTGAGTACATTTCAACGACTCTTCACAAAACATATGCAACACTGATTACAGAAAGGAATTTGCTTATTTTTTTTTTTCCAAGACCATTCAGAAACAGCTCAACCCACTACATTAATCAAATCCAGTAAAAATAACATTTAAAACACAACAGATCATTGTTATCAGAAAAATCTCAAAACGTGTTTAAAATACTGAAATCACTACTGCTATGGAAACTTAGCATTTCTAAGTTTTAATCACTGTCAACTAAACCTTCTCACCAAACAGACATCAGTTAAATCGCCTCATCAGTTCACCAGGTTCGTGGCATGAGTGTGCTCCCCCAACCAGTCTATCCCTCAATGAACTCAGAAGAATCACCTGCTGTCACTTCTTCACCTACATCACAAAACTCATCTATTAGCCTAATGCTAAGTAAGCAAAGCAATGATGAAAAGAAAGATGAACTGCTGGAACATAAATTCCTCGACGTGCAATTTCTACTTTCTCCTCTCAGTTGTTCATGCGTTGTTTCTGTCCAGATCCCCCCGTGAAATTGGGAGTTGTATCAACTCTCCCAAAGTATAAATCTCCACTGTCTCATTAAGGGTTGATTAGCTCCCTTAACAGTAAAGCTGATTCACTGTTCAGATCCCCTGTGAAATTGGGAGTTGGATCAACTCTCCCAAAGTATAAATATCCACTGTCTCATTAAGGGTTGGATTAGCTCCCTTAACAGTAAAGCTGATTCACTGTTCAGATCCCCCTGTGAAATTGGGAGTTGGATCAACTCTCCTAAAGTATAAATATCCACTGTCTCATTAAGGGTTGGATTAGCTGTCACGACCCTAATACTGTACCCTTATTTACCCTTATTTTACTGTACAAATTTTATTTCCTATCTTATGTTTTCATTTTCCTTATCCTTAGCATTTATGCGGAAAACAATTTAATAAGACAATTTAAAATCACTTATATAAATAAATTAAAACAATTACAAAACAATTATTTAAACCAATACGTACACGAACACTTACAAAATACAACTTAACATCAAACACCCGATACTCGTACGTCTTCCGAAATACCACCCCAAAACCGACTCGAAATATAACCATAACAAAGTACATTTTCACGAAAATAAACTGCGTGGTTCCGTTTGAAAGTTTAACATATCCTCCTGTTTTAAAAATCACAAAACAGTTCCAAAACATTTAAAACATAATATATATCCTATCAACTATCCAGAACCAAGCATCCTAAAGCGATCTAACAGTACAATCATCCATTTTAATCCACCAACATCAAATATCAACCTATCAACTATACAGTTTTCATCTAACTAACCCCATACCCATCAATACCAAACCTCTCAATACCGTTACTTACATCCCCACGGGTCAGGTAAGCATCGACTGCGCCAGCACACCACCGCCGCCATCCTCCGTCAACTGGACTCAAACCTCAGGAGGAGGGATCTCATCTTCACCTGTATCCTCGTAATCACCTACACCATACAACACACTATGAGATGAAATCCCAGTAAGCTCTACGTAAATGCGATGCATGCTGTGCTATGAGTTCATTAAACCATGCTTTATTTTTTTTTATCTTGCTATGCAATGCACTATAGGTGTCACCGAGATCCTATACCTTCTAACCGGAGAGAGCTCATCCAGCGGGCGGACTACTCTTTCCAGCTAGAAGAGGGGGGGTACACGCTTACAACACGTACAGCCGTGCCTGAGCCCCACCTCGCGTGACCTGTAAACTGTATGCCCGAAGGCCTGTATGCCCGAAGGCCAATGCTATGCTTTACGTTCTCTTTAAATCTCTGTGCGGAAATTCATTTTCATGCTTTTCTTTAAAACAAGTGATGCGTGAACAGTTCTCTATCATAAAGTAAACAAGCCATAACATGTACCATCAAGACTGTAAAAGCATAAACTATAAACTCCTAAGATCTAGCTACCCAAACCGAGCAAAACTAACTAAAGGCATCTCCAAAACTCCTCGAGACGACGTTCGACGTACGGTGTAGGCCAATCGGCCAAAGAAGAATCACGAGAACTTACCTGACGTCCGTTGCAAGGCTAGCTCCGTCCACGAGCGTGGTTCACCTACGCAATTGTTATCAATTTGTCGTTAATACGAGCTTAAACAATAATATGTCCAAATTTAACAAAAACCTTAACTAATGAATTTCCTAAAATCTTCACCTAACTAATCGAAGTATTTAAACAACGATTAACGCTCGATAGTTTAAAATCACAATTAACGAGTTTTCCTAAAAACCCGGAAATTCTCCAATTTTAACCTTTCTCACAATTCACTCTAATTCCGTCCAATAACGTTCAATACGTCCTTTATATCGTTAATTACTATAAACCTATTAATTTCGGACTCTAATTTGGGTTCGGTAAAAACCGACCCGAAACTTCGAACGCGCGTAACTTTCGCGTCGGTTATCGGAATCGAACGATTCCAGCGGCCACGTACTCCTCTAATAACCTAGTTTAATCTGCCAAAAGGAATTTTAAAACTAATAACGGAACTAGGTCAAAATCCAAAAACCCGAACTGCCCCTTTAAACCGAAAATCCCCTTTTTCGATTTTTCATCAATTCACCCCAATTTCTTCACCAATCAACCACAAATAGCCTCAATTAGCATAAACTAATCGAAAACCCGAGGCTTCACACCGAAAACCGAAGTGCCCTAAATCGGAGCCCTCTGATTTTCGCTCAAATTGAGCTCCACACTGTCAATCAACCATAACCGGTGCAAGGGTCGGCAAACCCACGCCGGAAGGACCAAAATTGGCCGGCAATCGGAGCCAAAACCGGCTCGTCACACACAGCCCCAAACCGAACCGAAAAGAGTGAAAGCCGAGCCTTACCTTCAGCTCGTGCGCGGAGGCGAGCCGGAACCGTCTGTCGCCGCCGTCTGGCCGGAGAAGGTCGGAGCTCGCCGGTGAACACGGCGCCGCGTCGCCGTTCTTCTCCCTCTTCCCTGCCCTGTCTCCGTTCGCGGGGAGCTCGAACACAAAACAACATTTCTGTTGTTTTGTGTTTTATTAAAATAAACATAAATAATAATTTTGACAAATTGATATGACTAAAAGGCTACAACGAGAATTAGCATTACTCTTCCCGGTTTGGGTTTCTAAATTTCACTTATTCTTCTACAAACCCCCAGAATTTTCTAGGGTCCTAATAAAACTATCCGCTCGCAAAACGGACCTAATTTACCTTTTACGAACATAGCCTTGGAGCGGAAACCCGAAAACTCGGGTGTTACATCCTTCCTCCTAATTGGAATTTTGTCCTCAAAATTGTTGCTTAGTCAATCCTCTTAATACTCCCCTCACATTATCTAGTACGATGCCGTAATCTAATCCGACCCATATGTCTTACTCACAATTTGGGTCTTGATAGCTTCCTTTATCTCCAAAGCTCTAAATCCTTCATATAAATCATAATAATATAATGTATTCCTAAATAAAACTATTTCTTAATTAGCTATCGATTCGGTCTCTCGGCAATTTCCTTATTTCTCCAAATATTCAATTTAATCTTAGAGTTCTAACAAAACTCACCGTTCACAAAACGGACTTATTTTGCTATTTTTTACAAATTGATATACTAAAGCTACAACCGAGTACTTTCCGGTTTGGGTTTCTAAAATTTCACTTATTCTTCTACAAACCCCATAAATTTCTAGGGTCCTAATAAAACTATCCGCTCGCAAAACGGACCTAATTTACTTATTACGAACATAGCCTTGGAGCGGAAACCCGAAAACTCGGTGTTTACATCCTTCCCTCCTTAATTGGAATTTTGTCCTCAAAATTGTTGCTTAGTCAATCCTCTTACTACTCACCCCTCACATTATCTAGTACGATGCTCGTAATACTAATCTCGAAACCATATGGTCTTACTCACAATTTGGGTCTTGATAGCTTCCTTTATCTCCAAAGCTCTAAATCCTTCTAACTACGCACTTCGTAATTCAATCGCTCATTCAACCCATCGACTTCGACTTAATCTTTTGTCATTTAGAACTTCGAATCTCCTCTAACTTAACTTCGAGCTAAGTTCATTCGGTTTCTAACTCCTCAAAGCTTCCTCAATTATATGACACTAAGGACTTGATAATTAAATTTCTCATCCTAATTCTCCATTTCGAACTCTTCTCCACACTATTATCTCTTTCCCAAATCATCACTTTCACTTTTTAAACCTACTTACCTTGGGTAATCATAACATTTCCTTAGCTACTCTAATGCCATTCCTGTATACAAGGCGGTAATTACTAAATTTATTTCTTTATGCTTTTACAGTATCCACTAGGTCTCTATAATTATTTCCACTACGCTCGTTTTGTCCAACTTTTATCTCGGTCGTCATTAATCACTAACATCATCAATTACTAGCAAATTCTTAAGTCTAAACCAATTCGTTAAACTATCAACCCAACACCTAAAAGAAAAAATGTGCATAAGCACTTCGACGTAACTTACAAGTCAACTTTACTAAACCTCAAAATCTACTCTCACTTCTAAGTTCACTTGCATAGCCTTCATGCAATTTTCCCTTCATTTCATCCAACATGCTCCAAATTTCTCTACCTTAACTACTTAACTCTTATTTCGAGTTTCCGTTCGATCTAGTAAAACTTCTTACTTACTCGTACTACACTGTTCGAAATCCAAAGATCTACCTAACCGGTCATTTTATCTCACATCACACATTCTCTATTTCCTCAAGTTGCGATCTACTTCACACACTTACGTTTATCAACCTTAACCTTAGCTATTTACAAAATCTTTGGCGTCGACTTCGGTACATATGGGTCGAGCTTTTGGAATTTCCTAATTTAGTCTTATTCCTAATGCACTTAAATGTTTTTCAGGCAAGATCTTGCTTTCCTCATCTGATAACCCACTAATCCCTCAACTCGCACGACTCTAACATTCGAACTGAACTTCCTATCTAAACCATTCATTTAATTAAACACTGCCCTATACTTATTCTTAATATCCCTCAATGACTTCTTCGAAGTCACTAACTAGCCTACTATCCTTCATTCCTTCTAGTCATGTTCTAAACAATCTACTTGTCTTCTTCACAATAATTTGTCTAACAAGTTTCTTGTTAGCAAACTTGTTGTAGGTGGATCTACAACTGTAATCTAAATCTTCCAAAATTTTTAAATCTTATCCTTCTATTTTCCCAAAAATCTTGAAGCATCCATTACCTTTAATGGAACTAAGCATGCCATGGCTCATACCACAAGCCCTATCAATTCTCAAATCTCCAGGCAAATAACGAAGTGATCAAGTTCATTTCCTTACATTCTCACATGAATCGGCCTTCACTTAATCCCCTATTGGCCAAATTTTCTAACTCACCTAATTTAATCTCTGTTCCGATGCGATTCTTACAACTTAACTCTTTCTATCACTATTTTTCGCCAACTATCCCCCTAGAAATACATTCAAGGCTTCAACATGTTCAACTGAGAGCTTAAATTGCTACTATTTTAAGACCAATGCACACTTGTAAATTTAATCCTACAAGTCTCACATTTCATTCTAAGTTGCATAAGAAATTCCTTCGTTATGTTCTAACCGAAACATTTATACTATCTACAATGTGCTTATTTGTCTAACTTAACTCCCCGTTAATCTCGAGCATAGTCAAGTCCCTGAGTCTCGTCATAGGTTTGCTCTAAACTATTTCTTCCATCCTTAGGTCACTTGTGTATTTATTGGTATCGACTTGTCAAGTACGAGTCGAATCATTGAAATTGCGAACTTCACCATTCGTACGGCAGGAACCACTGAGTTAAACTTCTAATCTTATCTCTTCGTTGAATCTAACAATTCCCCGCATTTAACTCAAATGTCGCACATGGACTTCTCTCAAGTCACTCGATGGTCTACATCCTTTTGTTTCCCTTAGTCAGGTTCTACTTATTCCACTTGGCTTCTGTACCATGACTCATCTAACAGTCCTTTTGTTTGCAAACTTGTTGCAGATAAGTTTACGCCCTCGACCTCGACCTCGACCCCTAACCCGGAAAAATCTCCTCTAGTTCCCAAATCTTACTATTCTATATTCTAAAGTGCGTTAGAACACCTCTTCATTAAGGTTCGTCCCTCCTAGTTCCTCGATTACTGATAATTCTATTTCTATACCGGAGGTAGATCTTATGTTTGTGGTTCTTAACTTGAACGGTAACCGCTATAGACTTGCTCTAATTACATCATCATCCCTCCTATGGTTATACCGGTTGTCTTAAACTCCTAAGCACAACCACGAATCTAAAGTGCTAAATTTCTCTCCGGTAGATATTATGTTTACATTTACTAGTCTCTAATCAAGCAACACCAAAATTCTGACGTGTCTACCATTCATTAGTCACTCATAACTTCACTAAGCCTCCCACCTAGTAGGTCGGTTGTAGTCTTCTCACAAATCTAAAATCTTTCTTTATTGATTAGCCGTCTAAGGTGATACTCATTTCCTAGAGAACAGCAAGCTTCGGTATCTAGAGTATCACCATGCACATGACTTCAATTCTCTAATGTTTCGGGATTTAATAATTTTCCAACTCGGAGTAAATCTCCTTATTCTTTGCCTCCATATTGGTCGATACGACCCTCCTATCCGATCACTTAAATCTTATGTCCACGACTTGTATTGACCTACCACGTCTTTCCAAACTACAATCGTAATAGTCGTTCTCATATCCCCTCAACAATTAAGCTAGTTAAGGTTTTTGTCTAAATGCATCCATCTTTTCATGGTTCTAAGGCATACAAGTTCTTGTTATAACTTCTTACTTGCTTAAGTGCACTTAGTATACCTTAACAACCTAAAGCATCTTCCGAGGCTCAATACTCTAAGGGTTCGAATTTCCTCGACTAGGGCTCATTTTCTATCTATTCAAATCTTATATGTCATAAGCTGTATTCCTCTAATGGTAACAAAATCTATGTGTACAACTTCTCATGGTTAAGTCGGGCTAATCTTATTAAGTCAGGCTACCCTTGGTGTAACTTCTTTCTTTCGATTAGGAGTCTTCCTTTTCGTACCGTGATTACTGAGAGCGACAACCCAATATTTCGAGCTGACAAGATTGCCTAATTATGTGCTGCGCTTATAGGCTAATGTGTTGGGATTGTTGGGCAACGAAATCCTTAAGGTGATCTATCGTAACGTCTCGGTTGTCTCGATCATTCCCTCGACACACCATATCTATAAATAGCTCCTATAAAAGTTAAATGCAAACATCTCTAAGAAACTGAAATCAAATAAAACCATAAACATACTTACAGTTGATGAAGGAAGTCTACGTAGTGGCTGTGCAGTCGAGCAGTCTACAGAACCGATTTTAAAACCCGGGGGCTTTGATACCATAACTGTCACGACCCTAATACTGTACCCTTATTTACCCTTATTTTACCGTACAAATTTTTCATTTTCCTTTATCCTTAGCATTTATGCGGAAAACAATTTAATAAGACAATTTAAAATCACTTATATAAATAAATTAAAACAATTACAAAACAATTATTTAAACCAATACGTACACGAACACTTACAAAATACAACTTAACATCAAACACCCGATACTCGTACGTCTTCCGAAATACCACCCCAAAACCGACTCGAAATATAACCATAACAAAGTACATTTTCACGAAAATAAACTGCGTGGTTCCGTTTGAAAGTTTAACATATCCTCCTGTTTTAAAAATCACAAAACAGTTCCAAAACATTTAAAACATTAATATATATCCTATCAACTATCCAGAACCAAGCATCCTAAAACGATCTAACAGTACAATCATCCATTTTAATCCACCAACATCAAAATATCAACCTATCAACTATACAGTTTCATCTAACTAACCCATCAATAACCCAAAACCTCTCAATACCGTTACTTACATCCCCACGGGTCAGGTAAGCATCGACTGCGCCAGCACACCACCGCCGCCATCCTCCGTCAACTGGACTCAAACCTCAGGAGGAGGGATCTCATCCTCACCTGTATCCTCGTAATCACCTACACCATACAACACACTATGAGATGAAATCCCAGTAAGCTCTACGTAAATGCGCTGCATGCTGTGCTATGAGTTCATTAAACCCTGCTTATTTTTTTTATCTTGCTATGCAATGCACTATAGGTGTCACCGAGATCCTATACCTTCTAACCGGAGAGAACTCATCTAGCAGGCGGACTACTCTTTCCAGCTAGAAGAGGGGGGTACACGCTTACAACACGTACAGCCGTGCCTGGCCCCACCGCGCGTGACCTGTCCGAAGGCCTGTATGCCCGAAGGCCTGTATGCCCGAAGGCCTGTATGCCCGAAGGCCTGTATGCCCGAAGGCCTGTATGCCCGAAGGCCTGTATGCCCGAAGGCCTGTATGCCCGAAGGCCTGTATGCCCGAAGGCCTGTATGCCCGAAGGCCTGTATGCCCGAAGGCCTGTATGCCCGAAGGCCTGTATGCCCGAAGGCCTGTATGCCCGAAGGCCTGTATGCCCGAAGGCCTGTATGCCCGAAGGCCTGTATGCCCGAAGGCCTGTATGCCCGAAGGCCTGTATGCCCGAAGGCCTGTATGCCCGAAGGCCTGTATGCCCGAAGGCCTGTATGCCCGAAGGCCTGTATGCCCGAAGGCCTGTATGCCCGAAGGCCTGTATGCCCGAAGGCCTGTATGCCCGAAGGCCTGTATGCCCGAAGGCCTGTATGCCCGAAGGCCTGTATGCCCGAAGGCCTGTATGCCCGAAGGCCTGTATGCCCGAAGGCCTGTATGCCCGAAGGCCTGTATGCCCGAAGGCCTGTATGCCCGAAGGCCTGTATGCCCGAAGGCCTGTATGCCCGAAGGCCTGTATGCCCGAAGGCCTGTATGCCCGAAGGCCTGTATGCCCGAAGGCCTGTATGCCCGAAGGCCTGTATGCCCGAAGGCCTGTATGCCCGAAGGCCTGTATGCCCGAAGGCCTGTATGCCCGAAGGCCTGTATGCCCGAAGGCCTGTATGCCCGAAGGCCTGTATGCCCGAAGGCCTGTATGCCCGAAGGCCTGTATGCCCGAAGGCCTGTATGCCCGAAGGCCTGTATGCCCGAAGGCCTGTATGCCCGAAGGCCTGTATGCCCGAAGGCCTGTATGCCCGAAGGCCTGTATGCCCGAAGGCCTGTATGCCCGAAGGCCTGTATGCCCGAAGGCCTGTATGCCCGAAGGCCTGTATGCCCGAAGGCCTGTATGCCCGAAGGCCTGTATGCCCGAAGGCCTGTATGCCCGAAGGCCTGTATGCCCGAAGGCCTGTATGCCCGAAGGCCTGTATGCCCGAAGGCCTGTATGCCCGAAGGCCTGTATGCCCGAAGGCCTGTATGCCCGAAGGCCTGTATGCCCGAAGGCCTGTATGCCCGAAGGCCTGTATGCCCGAAGGCCTGTATGCCCGAAGGCCTGTATGCCCGAAGGCCTGTATGCCCGAAGGCCTGTATGCCCGAAGGCCTGTATGCCCGAAGGCCTGTATGCCCGAAGGCCTGTATGCCCGAAGGCCTGTATGCCCGAAGGCCTGTATGCCCGAAGGCCTGTATGCCCGAAGGCCTGTATGCCCGAAGGCCTGTATGCCCGAAGGCCTGTATGCCCGAAGGCCTGTATGCCCGAAGGCCTGTATGCCCGAAGGCCTGTATGCCCGAAGGCCTGTATGCCCGAAGGCCTGTATGCCCGAAGGCCTGTATGCCCGAAGGCCTGTATGCCCGAAGGCCTGTATGCCCGAAGGCCTGTATGCCCGAAGGCCTGTATGCCCGAAGGCCTGTATCCTAAATCTTCACCTAACTAATCGAAGTATTTAAACAACGATTAACGCTCGATAGTTTAAAATACAATTAACGAGTTTTCCTAAAAACCCGGAAATTCTCCAATTTTAACCTTTCTCACAATTCACTCTAATTCCGTCCCAATAACGTTCAATACGTCCTTTATATCGTTAATTACTATAAACCTATTAATTTTGGACTCTAATTTGGGTTCGGTAAAAACCGACCCGAAACTTCGAACGCGCGTAACTTTCGCGTCGGTTATCGGAATCGAAACGATTCCAGCGGCCACGTACTCCTCTAATAACCTAGTTTCATCTGCCAAAAGGAATTTTAAAACTAATAACCGGAACTAGGTCAAAAATCCAAAAAACCCGAACTGGCCCCTTTAAAACGAAAAATCCCCTTTTCCTTTTTCGATTTTTCATCATTCACCCCAATTTCTTCACCAATCAACCACAAATAGCCTCAATTAGCATAAACTAATCGAAAAACCCGAGGCTTCACACCGAAAACCGAAGTGCCCTAAATCGGAGCCCTCTGATTTTCGCTCAAATTGAGCTCCACACTGTCAATCAACCATAACCGGTGCAAGGGTCGGCAAACCCACGCCGAAAGGGACCAAATTGGCCGGCGATCGGAGCCAAACCGGCTCGTCACACACAGCCCCAAACCGAACCGAAAAGAGTGAAAGCCGAGCCTTACCTTCAGCTCGTGCGTGGAGGCGAGCCGGAAACCGTCTGTCGCCGCCGTCTGGCCGGAGAAGGTCGGAGCTCGCGGTGAACACGGCGCCGCGTCGCCGTTCTTCTCCCTCTTCCCTGCCCTGTCTCCGTTCGCGGGGAGCTCGAACACAAAACAACATTCTGTGTTTTGTGTTTTTATTAAAATAACATAATAATAATAATAATAATATTAATTAGCCTAAACTAAACTATTTCTTTAATTACTATCGATTCGTCCTCTCTGCAATTCCTTATTTCCCAAATATTCAATTTAATCTTAGAGTTCTAAACAAAACTCACCGTTCACAAACGACTTATTTGCTATTTTTACAAATTGATATACTAAAGGCTAAAACGAGAACTCTAGCATTACTCTTCCCGGTTTGGGTTTTCTAAAAGATTCACTTATTCTTCTACAAACCCCCAAAATGTCTAGGGTCCTATAAAACTATCCGCTCGTAAAACGACCTAATTTACTTATTTACAAACATAGCCTTGGAGCGGAAACCCGAAAACTCGGATAATAATAATAATAATAATAATAATAATAATAATAATAATAATAATAATAATAATAATAATAATAATAATAATAATAATAATAATAATAATAATAATAATAATAATAATAATAATAATAATAATAATAATAATAATAATAATAATAATAATAATAATAATAATAATAATAATAATAATAATAATAATAATAATAATAATAATAATAATAATAATAATAATAATAATAATAATAATAATAATAATAATAATAATAATAATAATAATAATAATAATAATAATAATAATAATAATAATAATAATAATAATAATAATAATAATAATAATAATAATAATAATAATAATAATAATAATAATAATAATAATAATAATAATAATAATAATAATAATAATAATAATAATAATAATAATAATAATAATAATAATAATAATAATAATAATAATAATAATAATAATAATAATAATAATAATAATAATAATAATAATAATAATAATAATAATTCTACAAACCCCCATAAATTTCTAGGGTCCTAATAAAACTATCCGCTCGTAAAACGGACCTAATTTACTTATTTACAAACATAGCCTTGGAGCGGAAACCCGAAAACTCGGGTGTTACATTAGCTCCCTTAACAGTAAAGCTGATTCACTGTTCAGATCCCCCTGTGAAATTGGGAGTTAGATCAACTCTCCCAAAGTATAAATATCCACTGGCTCATTAAGGGTTGGATTAGCTCCCTTAACAGTAAAGCTGATTCACTGTTCAGATCCCCCTGTGAAATTGGGAGTTGGATCAACTCTCCCAAAGTATAAATATCCACTGTCTCATTAAGGGTTGGATTAGCTCCCTTAACAGTAAAGCTGATTCACTGTTTCAATATGTTCATTCCTTACCATGCCAACATGCATTCAAATTCATTTTCGTATACTTTTAAAACATGATGTATAACACACACACAGACACATCCAAGTAAACAGAACCCTAACGTTTTGTGATGTAGGCCCGAAGGCATACAAGCAAACTTTACTTACCTGGCTCCTCTGGAAATGCACGGTTTCAATCTACTTCAGAAGTCTGATCACCTAGGTTGAAGGAGAATCGAGCGAGAGAATCGCCAAGAGAGCTCTACTGCTCGCTGAAAACCCGAAGAGGAAAAAATGTGAAATGGTGGCGGCTACAGTTCATTAAACCCAATCTCCCTTTCTTTAAATACGTTATCCACTTTTAAATTGCCCTTTTACATAAATGCCCTTGCTTAGCCACCCGTTAACCTAGCCAATAACTCTCTCTCAATTCTACCATGAAATTGCACATCATTAATTTACAAGTTAAATTCGGTTTAATTGAAACCGGGTGCTACAATCTACCCTCCTTAAAATAATTTTGTCCTCAAAATTCAGTACCTGAATAGTTCTGGATGTTGGTCTATCATGTCTTGCTGGCGCTCCCAAGTTGTCTCCTCTATGTTCTGATTGTGCCATAAGACTTTCACTAATGGAACTTCCTTGTTGCGCAATACCTTCACTGCATAGTCCAAGATCCTTACAGGTTTCTCCTCATATGCAAGAGTAGGAAGAACTTCAATGTCCTGCTGTTCCACAATCTGATATGGATCTCTTACACACTTCTTTAACATAGAAACATGGAATACATTGTGGATTCCTTCCATAGAAGCCGGTAACTGCAACATGTAGGCTGCACTTCCAACCCTTTTCAAAATTAAGAATGGTCCAATAAACCTGGGATTCAACTTTCCTCTCTTCCCGAATCTCACAACTCCTTTGAATGGTGACACCTTAAGAAAAACTTCATCACCTACTTCAAACTCTAATTCTCTTCGTCTTTTATCAGCATAACTCTTCTGGCAGCTTTGAGCTGTCAGAATTCTCTGTCGGACGAGGGCAACCTTCTCCACAGTCTGCTGCACAATGTCAGGACCAAGCAACTGTGCTGCACCAACTTCATTCCAGTACAAAGGAGATCTACATTTTCGTCGATATAATGCTTCGTATGGAGCCATGCCTATTGTTGCTTGAAAACCGTTATTGTAATAAAACTCAACCAATGGTAAATATTTACCCCAAGATCCTTGAAAATCCAGTATGCATGCTCGGAGCATATCTTCTAAGGTCTGAATGGTTCTCTCGGATTGTTCATCTGTTTGAGGGTGGAAAGCTGTGCTAAAATTAAGCTGTGTTCCTATAGCCTTGTGCAAACTTTTCCAAAACTTAGACGTAAATCTGGAGTCTCGGTCTGAAACTATGATGCTTGGAACTCCATACAATCTGACAATCTCTTGCATGTACAATTCAGCAAGCTTATTCATTGAGTAAGTTATCTTGATTGGCAGAAAATGAGCAGATTTGGTTAGACGGTCAACTATAACCCAAATTGCATCATGCCCCTTTGTTGTTCTAGGTAATCCAACAACAAAATCCATTGTTATCTGTTCCCATTTCCATTCAGGAACTGGTAAGGGTTGCAATGTTCCTGAGGGTCTCTGATGCTCGGCCTCAATCCGTTGACAACACAAACACGATTCAACGTATTCTGCCACGCTCCGTTTCATACTAGGCCACCAGTAGTGTTGCTTAAGGTCTCTGTACATCTTTGTACTTCCAGGGTGAACAGAGAATCTGGAAGAGTGTGCTTCCGAAAGAATCTCGTCACGGAGTTCCTTAATGGCTGGAACCAACCACCTATTTCTAAACTTGAGGATCCCATTGGCAGAATAGTTGAAATCTGATTGGTCCGTAGAATTCTTGCTTAACTTGTACTTGTTACACTCATCATCATTTGTCTGAGCGTCCTTTATTTTCTCTAAAATGGTAGGCTTTAAGGTTATGGCTGATAGTATAGCTGATACACTGGTTACTGCTTCCAGGTTAAATTTTTGGAATTCAGACTCTAAAGTTAATGGCATACAGAAAATCATGGTTGAGGTTGGTGTTGTTACTCTACTCAAAGCATCAGCCACGACATTTGCCTTGCCGGGATGGTATTTAATCTCGAAATCATAGTCTTTTACAAATTCCAACCATCGACGTTGTCTCATGTTTAGTTCCTTCTGTGTGAAGATATACTTCAGGCTCTTATGATCTGAAAATATCTCACAAGATTGTCCATACAAGTAATGCCTCCAAATCTTAAGTGCAAATACTACAGCAGCTAATTCTAAATCATGGGTAGGGTAATTCTTCTCATGAGTTTTCAACTGTCTAGAGGCATAGGCTATGACCTTACCATCTTGCATTAACACACATCCAAGACCAATCTTGGAAGCATCACAGTAAATACTAAATTTACCATCCTCAGTTGGAAGGGTTAAAATTGGAGCGTTGGTTAGTTTCTGTTTCAAGGTCATGAAACTATGTTCACATTCATCGGTCCATATATACTTCACATTTTTCCTGGTTAACTTAGTAAGGGGTGTAGCAATCTTTGAAAATCCTTCAATGAACTTTCTGTAATACCCTGCTAGTCCAAGAAAACTTCGAATATCAGTAGCACTCTTCGGTTGGGGCCACTCCCTAACTGCTTGAACCTTGGCTGGATCAACAGATATCCCATCTCCAGAGATCACATGACCAAGAAAGTGAACTCTGTCCAACCAAAATTCACACTTGGAAAACTTAGCATAAAGTTGGTGCTGTCTTAGTAACTCCAACACCAAGCCCAAATGCCTTGCATGCTCGTCCTCAGTTTTAGAGTAGATTAGGATGTCATCAATGAATACAATAACAAACTTATTCTTGACAGTTAGCTTATTCAATTCTCTATAATCAATGCACATACGCATAGATCCATCTTTCTTTTTGACAAAAAGGACCGGTGCACCCCACGGTGAAAAGCTAGGGCGTATGAACCCCTTCTCCAACAAATCCTCTAACTGTTTCTTTAATTCCTTAAGTTCAGTTGGTGCTAGTCTATATGGATTCTTAGACACAAGCTCGGCTCCGGGGTAAACATCCACGACAAATTCAATTTCCCTATCTGGTGGCAAACCAGGAAGGTCATCTAGGAATACTTCTGGAAAATCTTGGACAACTAAAACATTTTTGGGGCTTGATTTTCCTACTGTTTGTGTGTCTAAAGCACTGGCCAAAAAGCACAAATACTCACTGCAAGGGGAGGGTCTTGTGTTAATAGAGGTCATCACAGACATTTCCTTGCCTTTCTTTGAGGCTTGAAAGGTGTGTTTCAAACTACCAGGGGGTTGGAAGCTAACTATTCCAGTCCTACAATCTATTGTGGCATGATGCTTAAACAGCCAGTCCATTCCTAGGATTACATCAAATCCTAATATATCCATAATTATAAGGTCAGCAGGTAGACTTACATTCCCTACTAACACTTCACTGTCAAGCATCACATGGTAGAGTACATGCGTTCACCAGAAGGCAATGCAACATTAAACACATGCATGGAAAGGGTAAACTGTACGTCTAACTTAACAGCAAAAGCAGATGCTATAAATGAATGTGTGGCACCATAATCTATTAAAATAAAAGCAGGCACAGAGTTGATCAATATTGTACCTGACACCACAGCAGGCTGTTCTTCATTCCCCGACTCCATCATGGAGAAAATTCTTGGTTTAACCATAGCAGGGCCACTCCTAGGAACCAGACAATCTCTACTAATGTGACCAACCTTGTTACAGTTGTAGCATCTGGTGACTTTAGGCTTCGAGCACTCTTTGTATGTGTGTCCAACCTCCTCACAGTTGAAACACTTCCCAAAGCCCATTCTGCACTCACCCGGGTGGTTCTTCAAACATTTAGGACACTGGGGAAATTTCCTGACATTCTGTACCTTCCCTCCTGATCCTTGGCTATTATGGCCTTCACTTGGCCTCTTCGTTCCTCTCTGTTGGTGTGGCTGGTTAAACCTTTGTGGGACCTCCTTTGGTCTAGCACATTTTCCTTCAGCTTCTTCCACTTCCAGGGCAGTGGACACAACCTCACAGAAGGTCAAGCCCTTGATTCCACAGAATTTAACCCCACGGTAAATTTCTGGCTTCAGTCCATGCATAAACTTGAACACCTTATCCTCGTCCTTGTGAGCAAAATGCCCAGCAAACCTGGACAGGGACTCGAACTGCCTACTATACTCGGCAACAGACCATGTCTGCTTCAAGTTCAAGAACTCCAACTTCTTCACGGTCTGGACAGTACTGTTAAAATACTTCCCATAGAAAATGTCCTTAAATTGTGACCAAGGCATCGTCAAAACATCTGTGGTGGTCTCGATTGCTTCCCACCAGAGTTGAGCTTCACCAGCTAAATGAAAGGTTGCCAACGTGACTTTTTCTCCCTCTCCAATGTTGGCACACCTAAACATGCTTTCAATCTTTCTAAGCCACCCTTCAGCCACAACAGGATCAGATGTCTGACCATCAAACGTGGGTGGTCTTAGCCTCTGGAATCTATCCCCGGAATGCTCATTGTTAGAACCCGAGTTTGCACTTCCTTGTACCTCTCGGTTCAGCAGTACTCCTAGTTGATCGGATTGCTGGCGCATTAATTCTGCCTGCTGTCGCACTAGATCTATCAATTGTCCGATTACACTAGAATCTTCTGCGCTTCCCGGAGTTGGTGTCTCTCTCCGCACCCTTGGCCTTCCCGGTCGTCGGGACATTTTTGCTATATTCCTGCGCAGGGTTAACTATTTTTATAAACATCTAATTACTAAGGCTAACATAAACACTTACAGTTGTTGGAGTACTCCCATGCAACGACTGACACTGATGAGTAATCTTTTGAACGGTTTAACTGAATGTCTCTGATAACATACTGTAACGCCCCGAGTTATCAGAACCCGGTTCGTTACCCAAAAGCCCGTACATGACTAAAATTTCTACCTTATATTTTTAAAACTTGTAGCGGAAATCATTTGAAATATTAAGAAATAATCGGTCAAAAGAATTAGAAGTTTGAACCGTGAAAACACTTTAAAAGATGCAGAAGTCAAACGCACCTGCCGATGAGTAAGGTCAACGGAAGAAGCAGAAAACAGGAAAAATAGAAGACTCCTGCCGATGACGTCACCCGAATGAAAAACCAAAGACATCTCTCGGTAGACTGTATCTGCCGATGCCTAAACGACAATTCACTTCCTACATCTTCCGATGACGTCAGCACACATCTGCCGATGAGTTTACTGAGACATCAACCGATGGACTTAAACCTACATCTACCGATGACGTCAGCACGCATCTGCCGATGAGTTTACTGAGACATCAACCGATAGACTTATACCTACATCATCCGATGACTTTTCTGAAGACATCTTCTCATAGACTACATAACTCATCATTTACCGATAGACATCATCTACCAGTAGAAAACTGAGTACATTTCAACGACTCTTCACAAAACATACGCAACACTGATTACAGAAAGGAATTTGCTTATTTTTTTTTCCAAGACCATTCAGAAACAGCTCAACCCACTACATTAATCAAATCCAGTAAAAATAACATTTAAAACACAACAGATCATCGTTATCAGAAAAATCTCAAAACGTGTTTAAAATACTGAAATCACTACTGCTATGGAAACTTAGCATTTCTAAGTTTTAATCACTGTCAACTAAACCTTCTCACCAAACAAACATCAGTTAAATCGCCTCATCAGTTCACCAGGTTCGTGGCATGAGTGTGCTCCCCCAACCAGTCTATCCCTCAATGAACTCAGAAGAATCACCTGCTGTCACTTCTTCACCTACATCACAAAACTCATCTATTAGCCTAATGCTAAGTAAGCAAAGCAATGATGAAAAGAAAAGAATGAAATGCTGGAACATAAATTCCTCGACGTGCAATTTCTACTTTCTCCTCTCAGTTGTTCATGCGTTGTTTCTGTTCAGATCCCCCCGTGAAATTGGGAGTTGGATCAACTCTCCCAAAGTATAAATATCCACTGTCTCATTAAGGGTTGGATTAGCTCCCTTAACAGTAAAGCTGATTCACTGTTCAGATCCCCCTGTGAAATTGGGAGTTGGATCAACTCTCCCAAAGTATAAATATCCACTGTCTCATTAAGGGTTGGATTAGCTCCCTTAACAGTAAAGCTGATTCACTGTTCAGATCCCCCTGTGAAATTGGGAGTTGGATCAACTCTCCCAAAGTATAAATATCCACTGTCTCATTAAGGGTTGGATTAGCTCCCTTAACAGTAAAGCTGATTCACTGTTCAGATCCCCCTGTGAAATTGGGAGTTGGATCAACTCTCCCAAAGTAAAAATATCCACTGTCTCATTAAGGGTTGGATTAGCTCCCTTAACAGTAAAGCTGATTCACTGTTCAGATCCCCCTGTGAAATTGGGAGTTGGATCAACTCTCCCAAAGTATAAATATCTACTGTCTTATTAAGGGTTGGATTAGCTCCCTTAACAGTAAAGCTGATTCACTGTTTCAATATGTTCATTCCTTACCATGCCAACATGCATTCAAATTCATTTTCGTATACTTTTAAAACATGATGCATAATACACACACAGACACATCCAAGTAAACACAACCCTAACGTTTTGTGATGTAGGCCCGAAGGCATACAAGCAAACTTTACTTACCTGGCTCCTCTGGAAATGCACGGTTTCAATCTACTTCAGAAGTCTGCTCAGCTAGGTTGAAGGAGAATCGAGTGAGAGAATCGCCAAGAGAGCTCTACTACTCGCTGAAAACCCGAAGAGGAAAAAAATGTGAAATGGTGGCGGCTACAGTTCATTAAACCCAATCTCCCTTTCTTTAAATACGTTATCCACTTTTAAATTGCCCTTTTACATAAATGCCCTTGCTTAGCCACCAGTTAACCTAGCCAATAACTCTCTCTCAATTCTACCATGAAATTGCACATCATTAATTTACAAGTTAAATTCAGTTTAATTGAAACCGGGTGCTACAGAGAAACATCGTCCACACCTGCCTCGATGTCTAAGTCACCTACACCATACAATACACTATGAGATGAAATCCCAGTAAGACTCGTAAATGCAATGCATGCTGTGCGAATGAGTTCATTAATCATGTATGTTTTCTTTACTATGCAATGCTCAATAGGTGTCACCAAGATCCTATCCCTCTAACCAGAGAGAGCTCATCTAGCGGGCGGACTACTCTTTCCAGCTAGAAGCGGGGGGTGCACGCTTACAACACGTACAGCCGTCCCTGAGCCCCACCTCGCGTGACCAATACGCCTTTCGGCCAATACGCCTTTCGGCCAATACGACTTTCGGCCAATATGCCTTTCAGCCAATAAGCCTTTCGGCCAATGCTATGCTTTATGTTATCTTTAAAACTCTGTGCGGAAATTCATTTTCATGCTTTTCTTTAAAACAAGTGATGCGTGAACAGTTCAATATCTTAAAGTAAACAAACAATAACAAGTACCATCAAGACTGTAAAGCGTAAACTATAAACCCCTAAAACCTAGCTACCCAAACCAAGTACAATGAAACAAAAGCATCTCCAAAACTCCTCGAGACGACATTCGACGTACGGTGTAGGCCAATCGGTCAAATAAGATCACGAGAACTTACTTGTCGTCGGTAGTTCGCTGGTTTTGGCACATCTCGTCGCCTATGGCTCGACCTATGACAAACATTCACACTTCATTAAATCAAGCTTACATTCACCAATTTACTCTCAAACTACTATTTCTAGTATAATCCAACTAAAACTTAACTAAGCGGGCCACTAATTCGGGTTTGGTAAAACCGACCCGAAAATTTGAACGCGCGTAACTGTCGCGTCGGTTATCGAAATCGAACGATTCCAGCGGCCACGTACTCCTCTAATAACCTATTTTAACCTGCCAAAAAGAATTTCAAAACAAATGACCGTGGCTAGGTCGAAAAGGGCAAAACCCGAACTGCCCTTCAACCGGAAATTTCCCCCAACTCGGTTTTTCATCGATTTCCCTCCATTTCCTCACCAATCAACCCCAATTAGCCTCAATTAGCCTAAACTAATCAAAATTCCAAGGCTACACACAAAACTCGAAATCCCCCAATTCGGGATTCACTGATTTTCGCTCAAATTGAGCACCTCACGGATCAATGGCCATCGCCGGTTCAAGGGTCGGCAAACCCACGCCGGAAACACCCAAAATCGGCCGGTGATCAGAGCTCAATCGAGCTCGTCACCCACGACCTAAACCGAACCGAAAACAGGGAGAAACTAGGGTCTTACCGTCGGTTCGTGCGCGGAGACAGGCCGGACCTTGCTCGCCGCCGTCGTCTGGCCGGAGACCGTCGGAAATCGCCGGTGAACAGCGCCGCGTCGCCTCCCCCTCGTCTCCCTTGTTCTTCGCTCGCGAGGCTCGGGCTCGAGCTCGACAGAATAGCCGAAGCTATTCTGTCGATTTTATTAATATTATTTAATAATAATAATAATAATAATAATTATAACCATTAATTAATCAAATCCTCATTTACCGTATTGCCCTCCCGTGTTCCCGACCATTTCGACTTTCGTTAAATCTCGTTCTTAATTATAACTCACGGCTTAATTTCACGAACCTAATTTAATAAACATTTTAGTTCAACCAATTTTATTCACTTTTAATTACTTTACCTTTTTATTATTTTCTCTCCAATTCTTTCGATTAATTAAACTGCGGAAAAATTCTCGGGTGTTAAAATCCACCCACCTTAATTAAAATTTTGTCCTCAAAATTTGACTTAGCTTGCAGTCCTTGGCATTACTGTCTCATGTCTTGCGGCCTTATAGTATGATTTACAATCGCTCCGTTCTTTTTAAGTCACCTTTCTTCAATCCTCTAAAATTTTTAACTCCCACGCAAGGGCTTCGATTCTAGCCCATACTTAGTGTTAATCTCTATGGTTCTAAACTAGAATCTCTAAAATCAAACGACGCATTGTTAACCTCCTAACCACGTCTACTGCGTTTGATTTGATTAACCAAGTCCTTGGTTGTGTACCACGTGCTAGTAATCCTCACGTCTCAAATTTTTAATATCCCAACTGCATTAATATGCACTTAAATAATTTACACACACATTAGTTTCCACTTAATTGCCCATAACGTTAAACTCACTCTAACTTACTAATTGGTCTCCACTAAAGATTGTCTTTTATCCTCAATTCTCGAAATAACATCAACTTCCAATGTCATTTGGGTTGACTACCGTTCAAGGATTCCTAACAACATCCAGCTTGTAATCCAAACTCTCCTTTATTTAACTTAAATTCCTCGAATTGAGTTCCTTTTGTTCCTTATGCACTTAACCACTTTACGCCCTCAAAGCCTTCTTACTCCAACGTTAAATCTCAACTACCCTACGACCTTATCCATCTATCGGGTATAACAATTTCTATATACATATTTATCGGAGCTGTAAACTAAATTAGTGTATAAGTTCATTAATCCTTAATCTTGGTCACTACTATAACCACCCGAGTCTACATTTCTCTAGTAATGCTCCCGTATAACCTCTGCGTCAATAGTATCCAAATTATACCCTTCTTTGGACACTTCACGGGTCTTAATGACTATTTCTTTGTGAGCTTCTCAACTAGAATTCTATTCTCTATGTTTCGCAAGGTATCACACCAATGATATCCTACGTCACATTCTTTCTCGGGTAACTCACCAACCCCGATCCCTTTTCTGATGCGGTTCTCATAACTTAACTCTTTTCATTGTTATTTTTCGCTAACTATATCCCGAAATACATTCAAGGTCTCAACAGGTTTAACTAAGAGCTTAAGTTGATACTATCTTAAGACCAATGCTCACTTGTAAGTTAGATCCTATAAATCTCACATTTCATTCTACGTCACGTTAAAGAGTTCCTTCATTATGCATTAACCGAAACGTTTGTTCTATCTTCAATGTGCTTATTCGTCTAACTTAACTCCCCGTTAACCCTGAGCACAGTCGAGTCCCGAAGTCTCGTTATGAATTTGTTCTAAACTATTCCTTCTAGCTTTGAATTATCTATGTATCCATTGGGCTCGACTTGTCAAATACAAGTCAACCACTGAAAATCATCATTCTACTTAAATGGTTTCATGAAAATCGTCATTCTCATCCTTCTAGCTTCAAATCTTAATCTCTCATTGAATCCAACAAGCTTCTTCGCCTATCCCTAATATTGTACAAGGATTACCTTGACGCTAATGAATGACCTTATCCTCTTTTGTTCCTCCTAGTCGGCTCTGAACATTCTACTTTGTTCTCTTGCAACGATTTATCCCACGATCTTCTTGTTAGCAAACTTATTGCAGATAAGTTTACGCCTTTATTCCAATTCTCCTTAAGTCCTCAAATCCTACCATTTTTATTCTCCAATAATTTGAAACATCTCCTCTTTAATGATAACCTTCCTAGTTCCTCAAACACTAATGCTTCAACCTTCATCCTGGAGGTAGCCTCATGTCTGTGGCTCCTAACTTAAATTGTACCTACTATAGATTCACAACTTAACTCCTATATCTTTTGCTTCATAATCTAATCAAGCAACACTAATCGTCTGACGTGTCCCCAACTTGTCAATTATTCTTAACTTTTCCAAGTCTCCCCTTTACAGTGTGTCGATCATAGTCTTTTCACGAGCTGACAATTGTCCTTTATTTGTCAGACCTCTAGGACGGCACTTATTTCCTAGAGAATAACCAATTTCAGTAACCTGAGTATCACTTGCATATTACTTTTCATATAACTCTAACCCTTTATTGTCTCGAATTCGTTAACCTTCCAACTCCGAGTAATTACCCTTATTTTTCCTCATCGATATAGGTTGATATGCATACCCCGATGCAATCGCTTAGATCTTACGTCACGATTTTGCATTGATTCATTACATCCTCCGAATCACCGCGGAGATAGCCACTCGCTATACCCTCTCATCAATTAATCTAAGTTTTAAATTCTTAAATATCATTTTCATCTAGGTACTTCCAGCTTCCCGTGGATCTAGTTTATTTAAATTTCTACTAATTGTACATACTAACGGTACTTCGACAATCTAGAACATTCCCTAGTAAGTCTTACATCTAAACTCCAAATTTCTCCTTGATTGATCATATTTTAAACCCAAAAGAATTTGTCATTTCTTACTTCAGTATTTTTTTTTCTACCCAAGATACTCACCCAAGTCGTTCCACCGTTTCTTCTAACCTCACACAGGTTACAATAAACCCCAAAACATGACTTCTAATTTTTAAGGCGTCAAACCCTTTTCTGATTAGCTAGAGTATCTGGGTTTTTAAGTTAAATCCAACTCTTATGTCTTAGCCCCGCATTCTTTGGTCGAGCAACATCGCAAGCCTGATGTGTTTACTACTCCTTGATCGCTCTTAACTTCACTAGGTCTCCCCTTATAGTATGTCGGCCGTAATCTTTCCGTGAATTAACAATCGCCCTTAATTGATTAGTCTTTCCAGTCGATACTTATCTCCTAAAGATCGGTCAAACTTTGTATCATGAGTATTACCTTTCGTATGACTTTAACCTTTCATTGTTTATCCCCTCAATAATTAAATCTAAACTTCAATTCTTTGAATATCGTTTTCACCTAGGTATTTCAAGCTTTACATAGATCTACGATCTACAAGGCTCGACTATATATATATATTTTTTATCTGCTTATGCGCACTCTTTACACCTTTGCAATTTAGAGCATCCTTCGATATGTTTATACCTAAGTTTCAAAACATTTAAGTTTCAAACCCCTCTCTGATTCGTCATACTCTAAAGCTCCAAAGGTTCGTCAACTGGGGTAAATTTCCATTTCTTTAAATCTTAGGTCTCATAAAATACACCCCTCTAATAGCAACTTGAATTCTAAGTGCACCATTTTCGTGATTAAGTCAAGCTAGTCCTATTAACGCATAACTCTCTTTCTATAGGCCTATGTCGTCCTGTATTTAACCTACCGTCTTCTCGTCGAAATTCTCCTAAGAGTCTTTCTTACTCAACTCCTACTATTCCCTTTTTCATTTATTTCCCAACCTACTCCGATCTATCGCAACATTATTACGGTCAAATCTTTATGGTGATCTATCGTATCGTCTCGGTCGTCTCGATCATTCCCTCGACGCACTATATTTATAAATAATTCCTATAAAAGTTAATAAAACAAATACTCTAAGTAATCGAAATAAAACAAAGCTATAAACATACTTACAGTTGATGAAGAATGTCCGCGTAGTGGCTGTGCAGTCGAGCAGTCTACAGAACCGATTTTAAAAACCCGGGGGTCTGATACCATAAATGTAGCGACCCTAACACTGTACCCTTATTTATCCTTAAATTACCGTACCATATTTTTCATTTTCCTTTATCCTTAGCGTTTATGCGGAAACAATTTGAAATCAATTTAATAAAATGTTCAAAACAATTATTTAAACCAATACGTACACGAACACTTACAAAATACAACTTAACATCAAACACCCGATACTCGTACGTCTTCCGAAATACCACCCCAAAATCGACTCAAAATACAACCATAACAAAGTACGTTTTCATGAAAATAAACTGCGTGGTTCCGTTTGAAAGTTTAACATATCCTCCTGTTTTAAAATTACAAAAACAGTTCTAAAACGTTTAAAACATTAATATATATATATCCTATCAACTATCCAGAACCAAGCATCCTAAAATGTTCTATTATACCATCAATATATAACCTATCAACTATCAGAACCAAACATCCTATAATGTCTATACAACCATTAGCCCAAAACATCCCAAAACCCTCAAAGCCTATACATACTTCCCCACGGGTCAGGTAAGCGTCGACTGCGCCAGCACACCGCCGCAGCCATCCTCCGTCAACTGGACTCAAGCCTCTGGAGGAGGGACATCGTCCACACCTACCTCGATGTCTAAGTCACCTACACCATACAATACACTATGAGATGAAATCCCAGTAAGACTCGTAAATGCAATGCATGTTGTGCGAATGAGTTCATTAATCATGTATGTTTTCTTTACTATGCAATGCTCAATAGGTGTCACCGAGATCCTATCCCTCTAACCAGAGAGAGCTCATCCAGCGGGCGGACTACTCTTTCCAGCTAGAAGCGGAGGGTGCACGCTTACAACACGTACAGCCGTGATAATAATAATAATAATAATAATAATAATAATAATAATAATAATAATAATAATAATAATAATAATAATAATAATAATAATAATAATAATAATAATAATAATAATAATAATAATAATAATAATAATAATAATAATAATAATAATAATAATAATAATAATAATAATAATAATAATAATAATAATAATAATAATAATAATAATAATAATAATAATAATAATAATAATAATAATAATAATAATAATAATAATAATAATAATAATAATAATAATAATAATAATAATAATAATAATAATAATAATAATAATAATAATAATAATAATAATAATAATAATAATAATAATAATAATAATAATAATAATAATAATAATAATAATAATAATAATAATAATAATAATAATAATAATAATAATAATAATAATAATAATAATAATAATAATAATAATAATAATAATAATAATAATAATAATAATAATAATAATAATAATAATAATAATAATAATAATAATAATAATAATAATAATAATAATAATAATAATAATAATAATAATAATAATAATAATAATAATAATAATAATAATAATAATAATAATAATAATAATAATAATAATAATAATAATAATAATAATAATAATAATAATAATAATAATAATAATAATAATAATAATAATAATAATAATAATAATAATAATAATAATAATAATAATAATAATAATAATAATAATAATAATAATAATAATAATAATAATAATAATAATAATAATAATAATAATAATAATAATAATAATAATAATAATAATAATAATAATAATAATAATAATAATAATAATAATAATAATAATAATAATAATAATAATAATAATAATAATAATAATAATAATAATAATAATAATAATAATAATAATAATAATAATAATAATAATAATAATAATAATAATAATAATAATAATAATAATAATAATAATAATAATAATAATAATAATAATAATAATAATAATAATAACTAACCAGAGAGAGCTCATCCAGCGGGCGGACTACTCTTTCAGCTAGAAGCGGAGGGTGCACGCTTACAACACGTACAGCCGTGCCTGAGCCCCACCTCGCGTGACCAATACGCCTTTCGGCCAATACGCCTTTTGGCCAATACGCCTTTCGGCCAATAATCCTTTCGGCCAATGCTATGCTTTACGTTATCTTTAAAACTCTGTTCGGAAATTCATTTTCATGCTTTTCTTTAAAACAAGTGATGCGTGAACAGTTCAATATCTTAAAGTAAACAAACAATAACATGTACCACCAAGACTGTAAAGCGTAAACTATAAACCCCTAAAACCTAGCTACCCAAACCAAGTACAATGAAACAAAAGCATCTCCAAAACTCCTCGAGACGACATTCGACGTACGGTGTAGGCCAATCGGCCAAAGAAGATCACGAGAACTTACCTATCGTCCGTAGTTCGCTGGTTTTGGCACATCTCGTAGCCTATGGCTCGACCTATGACAAACATTCACACTTCATTAAATCAAGCTTACATTCACCAATTTACTCTCAAACTACTATTTCTAGTATAATCCAACTAAAACTTAACTAAGCGGGCCACTAATTCGGGTTTGGTAAAACTGACCCGAAACTTTGAACGCGCGTAACTTTCACGTCGGTTATCGGAATCGAACGATTCCAGCGGCCACGTACTCCTCTAATAACCTATTTTAACCTGCCAAAAGGAATTTCAAAACAAACGACCGTGGCTAGGTCGAAAAGGGCAAAACCCGAACTGCCCTTCAACCGGAAATTTCCCCCAACTCGGTTTTTCATCGATTTCCCTCCATTTCCTCACCAATCAACCCCAATTAGCCTCAATTAGCCTAAACTAATCAAAATTCCAAGGCTACACACAAAACTCGAAATCCCCCAATTCGGGATTCACTGATTTTCGCTCAAATTGAGCACCTCACGGATCAATGGCCATCGCCGGTTCAAGGGTCGGCAAACCCACGCCGGAAACACCCAAAATCGGCCGGTGATCGGAGCTCAATCGAGCTCGTCACCCACGACCTAAATCGAACCAAAAACAGGGAGAAACTAGGGTCTTACCGTCGGTTCGTGCGCGGAGACAGGCCGGACCTTGCTCGCCGCCGTCGTCTGGCCGGAGACCGTCGAAAATCGCCGGCGAACGGCGCCGCGTCGCCTCCCCCTCGCCTCCCCTGTTCTTCGCTCGCGGGGCTCGGGCTCGAGCTCGACAGAATAGCTTCGGCTATTCTATCGATTTTATTATTATTATTTAATAATAATAATAATAATAATAATAATAATAATTATAACTATTAATTAATCGAATCCTCATTTACCGTTTTGCCCTCCCGTGTTCCCGACCATTTCGACTTTCGTTAAATCTCGTTCTTATTTATAACTCACGGCTTAATTTCACGAACCTAATTTAATAAACATTTTAGTTCAACCAATTTTATTCACTTTTAATTACTTTACCTTTTTATTATTTTCTCTCCAATTCTTTCGATTAATTAAACTGAGAAAAATTCTCGGGTGTTACAAATGAAAATCAGAGGAAAATGAAGTATCGACCCTTTTAACAGGGGTCAACCCCTACCAGACAAGGTGTCGACCAGAGTTCTTTTTATAGTGTCAAAGCTGGGATTTTGGTTAATTTTACCTTATAACGAGTCTCCCACTCTTGATAGCCTTCCGCTACTAAGGTTTAATATTCTAAACGATGTCGCTCGAGGAAATGAATAAAGTCGTTAATGTAATACCCAGCTTTACAGGATATTAATATTATATTTTATGATGGTATTTTTGTAAATATGTCAAATCAAGCCCGTTTTGCGAAAAAATGTCATTTCGATCCTAACGATTAATAGGAATTTTAAGAAATTTATGAGATTTTTCGGAGTAATAATGCTATATTTCGAGAAATTACGTTTCTCGTAATATAAAAGATGTTTTAGTAAAAATAGTAAACGTGGTCCGATTTGCGAACGGACTGTTTTAATAAATCTCAAATAATAAGTTGGACTTATTGGTGAAATAAGGAGATTTGGTGAAACCGAATAATTAGCCGATTAACGAAACGAATGACGAAACGAATATAAAAACAATGCAAGGGCAAATTAGTAATTTGCCAAATCAAATTATAAAATAACCTAAATCTTTTTTTCTTCTTCACTCTTCTCTGCTCCCCTCGAACGCCAGAGAGCTTGGCGACTTCCTCCCTCACGGCCGATTCCATTTCGACCTCCGATTCGTCCTCTGATCGTCTTGTTTTCTCCTGTGCTTTCTCCTCCTCTCGCAACCCTAGGTATGAATATATGATTCTAGAGCGTTAGTTTTCAATTTTCGGGCCGATTTAATGTTAGGGTTTTGTTAGGGTTTAGGTTAAAAACGCGATTTCGGGTTTAAAAATCAATAGGTTATCGTAGTTTATGAACGTATAGAACTCATTGAGCGTTATTGGACGAAACTAGATTAATTTGTGAAAAATGTTAAAATTCGAGAAATTTCGAGATTTAGGGAAAACTCGTAATTTGAGATTTGAGTTGCCGAGCGTGTATTGCTCAATGAATTAGCTCAATGAATTGGATCAAAGCTTTAGGAAATTTCTCTAGTTAAAGTTTCGTTAAATTTGGACGTTTAGTAGCTTAAACTTGTTTTAATGACAAATGTCGTATTTTGCCTCAGACGAACGACTCTCGTGGACAGATTTCAAAGTTCAGCGCGCTCAAGGTAAGTTCTCGTGACTTACTCTGGTCGATTGACCTACACCGTACTTCGATGTCGCGTCGAGGATCTTAGTGGATTGTTTGTTTTAAATTGATTTGGTTGGGTAGTTAGGTTAGTGCTTATTGGGTTATGTTTTTATTCGTCTCGATGGTATGCATGTTGGTCGTTTATTTTATGCTTATAACTGTTCATGCATCACGTATTTCAACTAAGCATGAAAATGAATTTCCGCACGATGTTTTCAGAAAACTGATGTGATGTGACCCAAAAGAGGGCTATCGATCTATTGTGTGGACCGATTAAGGGTCTGACCAATACCACATCTTATGTAATGTAACAAAATACGTAATCTGTTATCTGGTCACGCGAGGTGGGACTCAGGCACGGCTGTAAGTCCGACCGCTGGATGGGCTCTCTCTGGTTAGGGGGATGAGATGTCGGTGATATTCTGTCTGCCATGATCTGTATGTTCTGCATGATTTCTGAACTCCATATGCACTGCACGCATCTGCATTTACGTAGAATTTACTGAGCCTTTAGCTCATAGTGTGTCTGTATGGTGTAGGTGACGTTGTAGGTGACATTGAGCCAGGTGAGGATGACGTTCCTCCTCCTAATGTGCGATGCAGTTGACAGAGAATGGCACGTGGGAGTGTACTGAGCAGTCGGTGCATTTTGACCCGTGGAGATGTGTGTGTAAGTATTTTGGGGGATTTGATGGTAATATAAAATGTATAGTTGAATATATTAGGATGTTTGGATCTGGCTAGATGTTAGGTTCATGTTTTGATAGGTTTTAAACGTTTTCAGAAACCTGTTTTATAAATTGTTTTGTTAAGTTTTTTATGAAATCTTTTGATGATTTTGATAGGAGGAATTGATAGTTTTAAACGTATCCATGCGATTTGGTTTCATGAAAGATTGACGTGTATTTAGGTCGTATAGTTTGGGTGGATGACAATGTAAAGTGAAGTTGAAATATTTAGAGATTTTGGTGTGAAAGGATGGTGAATGTATGTAAAATGGATTATGTTTGCTCTCTGGAAATTTTTGGATTCCAGAGAGTAAACTAATTGATCGTCGTGCTCTGGAAAAGTCCAGAGCGTGCAAGCGATCAATCGCTGCTGCGATCAATGGCTGCAGTGATCGATCGCTGCTGAGGCTTATAGCCTCAGCGATCGGTCGCCCCTCCCCTTCTTTGCGGCTTTTGACAGTTTTGTCCTCCCTCTTTCTGTTTAATCTTTAATTGTTTTATAAAATGTTTTTAAGTTTTATTTATTTGGTTTTGTGTTTTGTTTTAAATGGTTTAAAACGTAGACTTCAATTCCGATTCCGGTTTAAATTTCGCTTAGAGTTTACTTAAAGTTTATAAGTATAAAAAAAATATGTACGGGAAAATGGGTACAGTATTAGGGTCGCTACAGTTAAATAAAGTCGAAAAATTTTACGAGAATTTAAGGAAACAAGGTATAAAAATTACGGGACGCCACAGTCATTCTTTATTGTAAAAGAAGCACTTCTTACCTTATCTTGTCTTTGATCGTTGTTTGTTCGTAGAATTCTTCTATTCTCGAGTTTGAGTCATTTCCATTACTAACCCAGAATTTTGTTGGAGCTCCTTGGAATTCAATGCGGCTTTCATTTTGCCATGGTGAGAGTTTGGTTCCCGTACAATATGATATCAACGAAATGCTTGTACTGCTTCTACAAAGAACTCAACAAAAAAAAAAAAAGAAGATTGATCTTCTTCGTCAATCTTGTCACCAATGCTATTTAGGTCCAAGATTATTTTGTTAAAGTCATCAATGTGCTTCCTCATCTCCTTGGATTTCTCAATTGCTATTGTATATAGCTTCTTTTTTACGTAGAGACGACTTCCAGTATCCTTTTCATAGATAATGTTTCAAGTTTGGACCATGCCAAGATTGTCGAGTAACTTCTTGGGATCAATAGTAGTGGACAACTCTTAATTAACCAAAAGAGCCTTCATCTTAACTAAGCACAGACTGAAGTCATTATCACCCTTGAATTTGTCAACCTTGAATTTCATCATGGATGCCGAATGGAACAATATGAAGGTAGAGAGTTGAAAATCCAAGCTCACCGCACCAATTGTTATGAATTAAAACCATGAGAATTAATCAAGATGAAGAATTGAGAAGAATTCCAGACACACTATTTTATGCGGTTCGGACAAATTTGTCTTACGTCCACAACACAAACTCAAATAGTGATCTATATTCAAGAATCAAGAAGAAAAATAAAAATTTCTATAATATTGTAGCATCAAACGCAACATTACTCCCAAAATACAAGAAAACCCTCTCTCGAATAAACAACTCTAATTTTCTCTCACTTATTTTTCTTTTTTCTGATTTTTCACACACTTTTTCAGTTCACTCACTCACCCATTTATAACAAAATAATAAATTATACAATTAAATGAGAAAATAAAATCGTCTTAACTGACGAGAATATAGAAAGAAACCAAAACTGTCGAACCAATTTATTACATATATATTTTTATAATAATAATGAGCAATATAAAAATTTAAATCCAGTAATTTATGATATATATTGATATTAGATTTTAATATTAATACAGTATGGGCACGCGTGCACACATATATTTTAGTTAAAAATATGTGGACGTAGCTTGTTTAACAAGTGACTCGCAAACTAGCTCATTTAATTTTTTATTTTCTAACTTGTTTAATCTAGCAAGTTTAGTTTGTTTAATAGAAGTACCAGGCTCGGCTTGGCTTTTTATTTTAATAGCTAGAATTTTCTTTAACTCTTCTCGACTTGTTTTATGTCGTTTGACATCTCTAATTTTATGTCAAAACAACTAATTTATGACGCTTCATAGAGAAAATAATACAAAAAGGAAACGAATGCGCATTTTGTGAGTTATTGAGTTTGGTTTGAATAACAAAACCAGGAGATGGAAGTTTGTGCAAGCGAGTACCATCTGGAACAAAGTTTAAAAATTTGCAACAACTTAGAAATGTGAAAATCAAATCATGTTTAGCCATTGTTTATTGGCCTCCTCGACTTGAAATAGGGTAATTGGCAGTCTGGTTTGGGTTGATTTTAAATGACCAAAAATCGAAATTAGTTTTTGGTTTTTGCAGTAAAAAAACATGCTCATCGGGTCTGTGGACATAATCATTGCATATGTATTATAATTCCTAAGTGATTTGTCATGGAATTAGATATCATCTCTAAATTCGTCTTTATCATTGACTAACATTAGTTTTTCAATTAAAATTAATTGATAAGTATTATGAGTTCTCGTGGCCATCGTTTCAATCTGGTGTTAAAAAAACATAAACCTCTATGGAATTAGTGTTGGAATGAAGAAGAGAGATTTTTAAAGAAAGAAAAAATATAAGTGGAGAGGAGAGAACTTGAGAGAAACTATTTGGATTGAAATGATTTTGGTTATTGGCTTCTCTTACAAAAGTCTAAACTCACATCCTATTTATAGGACTATTTGGTACATGTATAAAGTAATACATGAACCACCTATTTAATGTTCTAACACTTAATGAGACATCTAAGTACATGACCTAATGTACTTATACATACATGAATCACAACTCCCTAGATACTCTTTCACAAATACATTGACTTCAACCAATACCATATTAAAAACATACATTAACTAAAACATATTATTTGAATTAAGCTATATTTTCAACAATTAGAACTTCTCATATATGGCTAGGCCTCTATGGCAGTGATGATACTATAGGAAAGGTCCGGTGGAAAAATAACTTGACTCCTAGATGATAAAGAACATAAACCTGTAACTCTTTATTGCTTTTAAATGTGAAAAAAAAGGCCAGTCTTATTTAAAACTCCAAGCAACACCATGGCTTCTCCAAGAAGTCTTTGGAAAAGTGGATATTTTCTTCTACCTGGGCGGTTGGTTAATGGGGTTTGGTTCAAGTAATGTTATAGAATAGACTAAGACTAAAATTAGCGTTATATAATGAAATAGCTGACAATAAAAATTGGAGGTTGGTTGGCGTCTTTGAGCCCTTGAACCAATGTTAGATTTATTGAATTTGTTTTCAATCCGGGAAGAACGTACAGAAAACTAAAACTTGTCATGAACTTAAAAGTCAAAAAGGACACAAGCATATGTAGTTGTTTAGTTGAGAGAAATTACCAATTTCAACCACAAGCTTCGAAGTTTTTTTAATTCCAACCACAAAGTAATTTTTTTAATAATCAAAACCATAAAGTATCGAAAAATATAACAAAAACGACCACGCCGGATGAACAGTGTCCGGACGGACTGTGTATTTTTGCGTCCGTTCGGCATAGTTTTTCTCCGTTTTATAAATTAATTTTTAAAAAGTACTAAACGATATTGGATTTACTTAACATTTTTATCACATATTTCCAACGTTATGAGAAGATAATTTGAAAAGTTTCGTGATTTTACAATACTTCTACGGTTTATTATAATTTTTTTACGTATGTTTTATAAAATAATTCACTAAAATTATAATAAATTGTACAAGTATTATAAAATCACAAACATTTTCAGATTATCTTCTCATAATGTGGTGAATATGTGATAAAAATTTTAAGTAAATCCAATATCGTTTAGTATTTTTTAAAAATTAATTTATAAAACGGAGAAAAACGAACGTAAACCGAGTACTATTCACGTGAACAGTGCCCGGACGAACGGTATTTTTACCGTCCGTCCGGACGAACAGTACCGGATGGACATTGTTTTTTTGCCCTGTTCATGTGAACAGTACCCGGTTTACGTTCGTTTTTCTTCGTTTTATAAATTAATTTTTAAAAAAAACTAAACGATATTGGATTTACTTAAAATTTTTATCACATATTCATCACATTATGAGAAGATAATTTGAAAATTTTTGTGATTTTCTAATACTTGTACGATGTTTTATAATTTTAGTGAATTATTTTATAAAACATACGTAAAAAAATTATAATAAATCGTATAAGTATTGTAAAATCACGAAACTTTTCAGATTATCTTCTCATAAGGTTGGAAATATGTGATAAAAATTTTAAGTAAATCCAATATCGTTTATTCTTTTTTAAAAATTAATTTATAAAACGGAGAAAAACGAAGTCCGAACGGACGGCGTGGTCGTTTTTGTTACATTTTCGATACTTTAGTGTCCGGACAGACGGTGTATTTTTGCGCCCGTCTGGCGTGGTCGTTTTTGTTACATTTTCGATACTTTATGGTTTTGATTGTTAAAAAAATTACTTTGTGGTTGAAATTGAAAAAATTTCGAAGTTTATGGTTGAAATTGGTAATTTCCCTTTAGTTAACTAGTTCTACAACAAATTGACTTATATCCACTTGAAGTGTTAGAATATTGTTGTGCAAAATATTTCGCAAGTGTACGAGTCGCAGCAAGTAATATAGTGATAAAATAAAGTGTCGAACCCACAAGGACTTGTAATTAATAATCGAAATAATTAATCTTAATTCTAAATTGAACACACGTTTTTATGGTTTTTAAGGATTGAAATTAAAATAAACAACTAAAATAATTAAAACAATAAAAATAAACTAAATTAAAATAGCAAAACAAATAAACTGAGATTAAATCAAATTGATAAAAATCTAGGTACTACGATTTCACCAAGACAATATTTATTTCAGTCCTTTGCAATTATGTTCATAAATATTCTTCCTATGTTGATGATCGATTTCACTAAATTCTAGTACAATCTCTCTCGAGCATTGCGTAGTTTATCTGATTAATGGGTTATCACTTCTCAGTCTCAAATCCTACATTAATCAAATACAAATAAATCAAGAAATCACAGTGATCACACAAATACCGTAACTATCTCTAGCCAACGTATATTCATGACATTAATTTCAGTGCTCGGGTATTTATCACCTCTCGGTCTCAAAACACCCCAAAATTCATGTAAAGATTGGCCAGAAATTTACAGGCTTTAGGAACAGAAATTAAATGCGTCAACAATGTTGGAAGAAATATTCAACAAATATAATTAAACAAATAACATAAAAATAAATATCATCCGTCTACATCGTAGCCCTAGAATAAAACTTAGTTCATGCTTAAATAAAAGAAAACAAAAATCATAATAAAAGTAAACATATTTTTTCTTTTAATAAAGGTGAAAAGAAATAAAGGAAAATAATCTCCCTCTCTACTGTGTTCTCCAAATCGCAGAATCCTCTCGCCAGAAGGAAAATAATCTCCCTCTCTACTGTGTTCTCCAAATCGCAGAATCCTCTCGCCAGAATCACCCAACGCCGAATCGCCGACTTCGTTCTTCTGCTCTCTTCAGAATCGCCGGACCGTGTCTCTGCCGCCTCTCAAAATCGCCAAACGCCGATCGCTCCTCACTGCCCTGTAGATCGCCGAAGCGTCACAAAATCGCAGAATGCTCTGCTCTGTAAAAATCGGCTCTCTCCAATCCCCCAGCGAACCGAATCCGAGCGCTGCCGTGCTCTCAAAGTCGCCGAGCGTCGAATCCCCTCTCTGCCGCGAATCACCAAGTCTGCTGCACCCTTCAATCTCCAGAGAACACCCAAATGCCTCCTTTTTTCTGCCGAAACTCTCCTTTCGCCGAATGCCAGAGAAAGTCGCAGACCCCCCCTTTAGGTTATATCTCTTCTCTTTTTATCGATCCGTAGTTGAGATTCTCTGATTTCTTACCTTAACGGATCAGATCAGATGCAGCACCATTTCCAAAATTGCTCAAAACCGAATCGCTGTTTCTTTCCAAAATCGCTCAAAACCGAATCGCTGCTCCAGGTTTTTATTTCTTTTTTCCTTTAATCAATCAATGGATGAGATGCAAGGATTTCTGGGATTAACGGTTTAGATCATAATAGGATTACTTTCCAAAAGTGCTGGCTATCGATCACTGAATTTGAGTGCTCATTCGCTGCTTCTTTGTTTTCCTTCAGCCAGTCATCGCGCCGATCGTTTAATTTGCATCAGATTTTTATTCTTTTGAGCCGAACAATAGCCCAATTTGAGCTATCGTTCGGCATGCTCTCTGGTTCGTGCATAATCTCTTAATAAGTCTTCTCTTCTGCTGATCAATCGCCTTAGATGCGCGATCATTCAGCAAGTGTTCTGTTTCTCTAGTTGATTTTAGCTTCTTTCATTCCTCTTTCAGCATTTGTTTGTTTTCTTTTCTTTCTCCCACCTGTTCGGGATGATTTGTCTGCACACTTACAAAATACATCAAATACTTTCGTATACTTGATAAAAACTTAACCATTCAAGTGTAAAAAAGTAATAATAAGTGTGTAAAATACAGACTTATCAAATATGCAATATATGCTCACAAGATCAACCAAAATAAATAAATTACAATACTAGAACGAACAAGATTAGAATCTCAGAAGAAACCGTATAAATCAAGTTGGTTGATGTCTCCTGAGTTCTTACCAAATCAAGAGCTTAACTACTGGTTAAGCCAAAATCAGAATGTTCTTTGTCGACTAAGTGAGACCCGACAATTTATTTTTCCAATTAGAAAAGGGTAAATAAAGATTTAACTTTAAAATTTAATTTCAACTCTTGAATTATACTTACGGTTACAAAAGATAACCTTTGGGTTGTCACGACCCACTTCCCGATCCCCTGAAAAATGGGATAGTCTCCACCCAGAGAAACGACAAGTGTAAACAAGATATCATTTAAATTATGATTTCACCGAATTACATTACCGGTATCCTAAATTGGGATCTAATTATTTGTAATTCCAACGAAAAATTACCATAATTAAGTCTAATTAAATTTTTCTTTTTACTTATGTGTACAAACCACTAATCACATGATTTACGTTTAACCATACATTAACACAAAACATGTTATTTATAACATTTTAGAAATTCATTTATTACAACACTTGACCCACTAAATGTAACCTCACAAAACTTTACAAACATCTCCTGCAACCTAAAAGCATACCCACTCTCACAAGGGTCAAGAGTTTCAACCTCATGTCTAACCTGAGTATAAAGCATATTAGTCAACTAATCTGCCTTGTTTTGTCATTTTTGTTGTCACTTGTATCTGAAAAACAAAAATCACAACAAAAATGAGCTAACGAAGCTTGATAAGTAAAACTAATACGAAAGAATTAAAATATAGTGTAATTTTAAAGTATAAGACCAACTCCCACCACCTAAATAGGGTTCTAAACCTCTATTTATACAATGATGATATGCCTACGAATATTATGCAATACTTTCTTTTTCACCCATAAATCTATGACTCAATGCATAAATTCAATTCCATTTATTTGAGGAGTTTCACTTTATCATGTACCATATTAATATATTTTTGTGAAAGTTAATATGCATGATCATAATTTATTATATGCAAATACGCACACAAACATGTGGCACCTTACTGGCTATTTTCCCAATAAGCGTGTACATCTCACAGGATATATCTTTGGAGAGTTAGAGATTTGTAACCCTAGAGGGACTCACAATCACTCATCTTCTATTTTTTGTTCCTTAAATACGTCACATAATATATAGTCGGTGAGATATATTGGGTTTAAATGTGACTAATCATACCTCATATAATACTGTTAGTACGTATAAAGAAATCTATAATGCATGATTTGAACATCTATTTTATGAATACATTGAATGCATATAAATACATACTAATAATGAATGTAATGTGAATGATGTGAATTTTGTTATTTAAATAGAAAAATGGTGCATAAAATATGATCACAAATCTATCTAGATATCTACTATTTATATCCCAAATTATATCTAAAGGAGGTATGAAATTGTAACGCCCCCGAACCCGACCCGGCTCGGTGCGCTACTTTGCTAAGCTATCCCGCGTTTAAAATGACGTTTAAAATAATTTTCGACTTGATTTTTAGGTTTTTCGAACCCTCAGAAAATGTTGGAAAACGTGCCCAAAATACGCTTAAAATATGTTAGAAAATGTTGGGTCAAAACATAGTAGAAATAGGAATTAAAAAAAAAAATTCAAAAAGGGTGCTGGCGCGCGCGCCCCTGCGCGCCTAGTGCCCGATCGATCTGCGCCCAGCACCCAATCGATTGGCGCCCAGCACCTAATCGATCGGGCCTCCTCGGGTTTTTCAGCCAAAAATGCAATTCAACTTTTTTTCAACTTTCCTCACTTTTCTTCATTTTTCATCGAGCCAAACACCTCCAAAAATTCAAAAATTTTTATCACATGATCCCGAAACCCCTTAACTCCATGTCCCGTAAAAATCTTGAAAAACTGACTTAAAACGGTAAGAAAGAAAAATAGAGAAACTAAACCCGACGTCGTTTGTTTTAAACCAAAACGAGCGGCATAATGCCTAAAATTCTATAAACTAAAACCTGAAACCAAAACAGGAAAACAAATAGTTTCAAAATACCAGTATTTATACACAAACCAGTCCTCAAAACACTGACCACAATAATCCATAAATACTTACAAAACTATCTACATCAAACTCCCACAAACTACATGAGGAAGTGGTTGTGACGCCCCGACAATAGCCCGCACCGGCATACTCTATGCATTACCAACTGCTACCTAGTCATGAGCTGTCTCATCTACCTCACCTGAATATACTTCGTCACCTACACCATAGAACACAAAACGTAAGCCTAATGCTTAGCAAGTAGGGAATAACAAATGCGACAACACAATGCAAGCAACCTAACTCATGCAGTTTCTACCACTCAGTTGTGCTTATTTGTTGTTCGTTGCTTTAATCATTTCATATGCCGTGTGATTTGAGTAGGCACACATCCTATAACCGTCTAGGACGGCCACACTCAGAATCACAAGAGCAAGACCAGACAGCTCTCATCCTATAACCGTCTAGGATGACCATACATGATCTCCCTCGTCGATCGTAGAATCCTATAACAGTCTAGGAATTCATACTCTCGACCTTTACATATTTTAGCCAATCATCCATCATAGAGATCCCCTCGGGGTGCTACACTCCAGCACGTATTCCCGACAAGGCACACTAATCAAGATTTCATATTTTAGCCGGTCATCTTTCATAGAGGTCCCTCCGGGGTGCTACACTCCAGCACATAATCTCGACAATGCACACTAATCAAGATGCATTTTTCAATTTACTTTATCTGATTACGTTTCACGCTCACCATCACACTATGCAAGAAACTCGTATAAAACCATGATGCATGAAAACGAATATGCAACACAACACAACATGAAATAAATAACCATTAACCCTACCGTTCTATGGCGTAGGCCCGAAGGCGAAAAGATAGCAACCACTACTTACCTGACTGCTCGGCTTTAAGTTGCTCATTTCGTCCAATAATTTACTCGCTCGATCACCTAAAATAACAAAACTTAACTTAGTAAGCCACTAATAAATCACTAAAGAATTCTTAAACCTAAACTAACCAAAACTACACCACAATTTAGACAAACCACACCCTAAGCCTTAAAACCTGATTTTTACTACAAATTTTACCGTCCAAGTTCAAACGACCATAACTTTCTCATTTTTCATCGGATTTCGACGTGCCACCCCAATCCGTAAACCTCTACATGTCTACTATCCATTGAAACACTTAAATTAACCAACCAAATACCTTGGCCAAGTCGGATATGCAAAAACAGAACCGGCCCCTTTACTCTAAAAACTAGTTTTTCACAACTTACTTCCAATCTTCCATTTCTCTTTAAAAATCACCTAAACTAATCCATTTAACAACTAAAACATGAAATTTGGGAGAGAACTACCATTTAAAACAAAAAATTCGGACCTCATGATTAGGGTTTTCCAAACCCTAACCAAACTCTTCAAAAACACCCTAAAAACCTTAAAAATCTACCCTAACAAGCATTAAACTAAAACCCCACATAATTTTACCTTGAAAACTCTTGCAAAATTGAAGAAAAGGAGAGGTGATGGAGGGCTTCAATGGCTGCCAACTCTCGTGGGAAGGAGGAAGAAAGCCAAAAAAATGTGATTTTTTCCACTTAACCCTCCAACTTTATAAAATCAATTAGTTTTTACTTTTAAATTTTTTCCTCAAACTTTCTTAATTTTCTAAATTAACCACACTTTCCTTTCCTTCTTTCATCCAACGTGGATTCCTCTTAAAACCACTTCTCCATTTTAATTTGTTCTAAGTTTTATTTCATTTAATTAACTAACATTCTATTGGTTCAAATATTTTGACTTTTCAACCAATCCACCACTCATCCTTCTCTTCCATTACATACTTCAATGCATATAATACTCTCGAATAATTAAATTCCCATATCACTTCTAATCTAGGGCTACACCCGTTAGGAAAATTTCGGGTGTTACAATTCACCCTCCTTACAAAAATTTTGTCCTCAAAATTTGCGTACCTGAAAAGCTCAGGATAGCGTTCCATCATATCCTGTTGTCGCTCCCACGTTGCCTCCTCAACATTGTGGTTACGCCACAGCACCTTTACTAGTCGAATGTCTTTGTTGCGCAACTTCTTCACGGCATAATCCAAAATCTCCACTGGTTTCTCCTCGTAGGATAACGTAGGCTGTACATCAATCTCCTGCTGCAACACTACGTGCGATGGATCCCTCAGGCACTTTCGTAGCATTGAGACATGAAAAACGATATGCACCCCTTCCATCGAAGCTGGCAGCTCCAACTAATACGCTGTCTTACCCACTCGCTTCGTGATCGGGAACGGTCCAACATACCTCGTAGTCAACTTACCCCGCTTCCCGAACCTCATTACTCCCTTAAATGGCAAGATCTTCAGAAAAACCTCATCTCCCACTTCAAATTCTAGCTCACGCCTTCTACCATCTGCATAGCTCTTTTGTCTGCTCTGAGCTGTCAAAATGCGTTGCCTAATGAATTTGATCTTATCCGTAGTTTGCTTTACAATCTCCGGGCCAATCAAACTAGATTCTCTGACTTCGTCCCAATAAAGAGGCGATCGGCATTTCCTTCCGTAGAGAGCCTCGTATGGAGCCATTCCAATAGTATCCTGATAACAATTGTTATACGAGAATTCCACCAAAGGTAGATACCTACTCCAGGAACCCTGAAACTCCAAAACACAAGCTCGGAGCATATCCTCAAGAATCTGAATAGTCCGCTCAGATTGTCCGTCCGTCTGAGGATGAAAAGCAGTGCTGAAGTTCAACCGAGTTCCCATTGCCGTATGCAAACTCTTCCAAAACTTGGAGGTGAACCTCAGGTCCCTGTCCGATATAATAGCAATAGGCACACCATGTAATCTCAGAATCTCCTGAATATATAAATCAGCGAACTGATCCATGCTATACGTCATCTTCACCGGTAGAAAATGGGCTGATTTAGTTAAATGATCCACAATCACCCATATTCCGTCAAATCCTTTCGTCGTCCTCAGCAGTCCAACAACGAAATCCATCGAAATCTGGTCCCACTTCCATTTAGGAACCGACAATGGCTGTAACTTCTCAGCAGGTCTCTGATGTTCTGCCTTAACCTGCTGACAGACCAAGCATGTCTCTACAAACTCTGCAACCGACTTCTTCATACTGGGCCACCAATAATGCTGTTTGAGGTCCCTGTACATCTTCACTACCAGGGTGAACAGAAAACCTCAACGAATGAGCTTCAGTTAAGATCTTCTTCCGAAGTTGCTCATTGCTTGAAACATACCATCTATTTCAGAATTTCAGAATACCATCATCTGAGTAGCTGAACTCAGTCCGATCATCAGACACCATACCCAGCTTAAATTTATTGCACTCCGAATCTTCTTGCTGAGCTTCACGAATTTTTTTCAAAATTGTAGGCTTCAAAGATAAGTCTGATAGCACAGCTGTCAAATTTGAAACCAACTCCAAATCAAACCTCTGAACCTCAGATCTCAATGCCACAAACATACCAGTCTCCAAAGCTGAAACTAAAGTCGATACACGGCTCAATGCATCAGCCACCACATTGGCCTTACCGGGGTGGTATTTAATCTCCAAATCATAGTCCTTCACGAACTCTAACCACCGTCGTTGCCTCATATTCAACTCTTTTTGAGTGAAGATATACTTCAGACTTTTATGATCTGAATATACCTCGCACTGCTGTCCATAAAGGTAATGCCTTCAGATCTTCAAAGCAAACACCACAGCAGCTACTCCAGATCATGGGTCAGATAATTCTTCTCATAGGACTTCAATTGCCTGGAAGCATAGGCTATCACCTTATCATTCTGCATAAGCACGCAACCCAACCCAATCCGAGAGGCATCACAGTAAATACAGAACTTCTCCTCAGCTACAAGCAGCGTCATAATCGGAGCTGTAGTCAATTTCTGCTTCAACGTCTGAAAGCTTAGCTCACACTCTTCAGACCACTCATATTTCACGTCTTTTCTTGTCAAACGAGTAATAGGGGTTGCTATTTTAGAAAACCCTTCAATAAACCTTCTGAAATAGCCAGCCAACCCCAGAAAACTCCGAATTTTACTGATATTCTTCGGTTGAGGCCAATCATTAATCGACTGAATCTTAGCTGGATCCACTGATAGTCCACCACTACTTATAACATGGCCAAGAAAGTGCACCTTAGTCAACCAAAATTCACATTTTGAAAACTTGGCATATAACTGATAGTTGCCTCAAGGTTTCCAAAATAATTCTCAGATGCTTTTTATGCTCCTCCTCATCACGGGAATAAACCAAAATATCGTCAATAAACACAATTACGAATTTATCGAGATACTCCCAGAATACTCAATTCATCAGATCCATGAACGCAGCTGGAGCATTCGTTAATCCGAACGACATAACCAAAAACTCATAATGCCTATATCGCGTCCGGAAAGCTGTCTTCGAGATATCTTGCGATCTGACCTTCAACTGGTAATACCCCGATCTCAGATCAATCTTAGAAAATATCCGAGCTCCTTGCAACTGATCGAACAAGTCATCAATCCTTGGCAACGGATACTTGTTTTTCACTGTTAGCTTGTTCAACTCCCGATAATCATCACACATTCGAAGCGACCCGTCCTTCTTTTTTACAAATAACACGGGCGCTCCCCATGTCGAGAAACTAGGGCGTATAAAGCCCTTGTCAACCAATTCCTCCAACTGTTTCTTCAATTCTTTCAATTCAGGAGGAGCTAACCTGTAAGGGTTCCTCGACACAGGTTCAGCTCCAGGATATGTGTCAATGGCAAACTCGATTTTTCGGTCCGGAGATAGACCAGGCAAATCGTCCAGAAACACCTCGGGAAACTCTTGAACAACTAAAACATCCTGAGGTTTAACTTCTACCAAAGACTGGGAATCTACTATAGTTGCAACAAAACAGACAAACTCACCAATAGGAGATCCCTGAGCATCGAGCGACGCCATAACTGAAAGCTTCTGTACACCCCTCAAAGACTGCAGTGATAACTTCTCACCGTCCGGAGGATGGAAATTAATTGTTCCTGCTCAGCAGTCAATCGTGGCATGGTGTCCAAACAGCCAATCCATACCGAGTATCACATCATACCCGGTTATCCCCATTACAATCAAATCAGCAGGCAATGTCCTTCTTCCAACCGATATCAAACTATTGAATACCATCTGATCTGAATGTAGACACTCACCGGAAGGTAGTTTTACATCATAAAAACACCCAGCTGGATTCACTTCCATCTGGACTTTAACCACAAAAGCTAGCTCTAACGAATGGGATGCACCTGAGTCTATCAAAGTAAAAGCAGGCACTGAGTTAACAAACACGGTACCTGAAATCACTGCAGGACGGTCTTCACTATCAGGCTCGATCATAGCAAAAATTCTGGGCATAGCTTCGACTGGACCTTTCTGTGCTGCAGGGCAATTGGTAGCTATATGACCTGGTTGATTACATTTAAAGCATCAGGTGACTTTCGACTTTGGACAATCACGAGAGACATGACCAGCTTCAAGACAGTTATAACATTTCCCATCAAATTGCCCACATTCTCCGGGATGGGACTTCAGGCACTTTGAACACTGCGGAAACTTTCACTTCTGTTGTTGCTGTGGCTTCTTGCCACCCCTCTGATCACTTATATTTCCTTCCGGCCTTTTGTTTCCTTGTTGCTGGGAAGACGATCCACCTCGGCTAAATTGAGCTGTAATGTCCTTAAACATCCTCTTCAGAGCTTCGACAGGTTTAAGAATTTTACCAGCAGTTGCCTCCACTTCTAAAGCTTTGGCCACCACTCGGTTAAATGGTATTCCGTCAATCCCGAACGTCTTCACCAGCATCTCAATCTCTGGCTTCAAGCCCTGCACAAATTGAAATATTTTGTCTTCCTCCCTGCTAACCAAATGGCTGGAAAATCAGGACAGAGATTCAAACTGCTGAATGTATTCTCCTACTGATCCGGTTTGCTTCAATGACTTAAAGTCCAATCTCTTAGCAGCTTGTACTATTCGGTTGTAGTATTTATCATAAAATAACTCCTTAAATTCTTCCCAAGTCATGCTCTGAATATTAGTTGTAGCCTTTACTGTTGCCTACCAGCTCTGGGCACTGTTAGACAGGTGGAAAGTAGCACATTTCACCTTATTCTCTTCCTCCACCTCCGCAACATTAAACATGTTCTCAATAGTACATATCCAACTTTCAGCCGTTGTCGGGTCATTCAAACGTCCTTCAAATGCCGGAGGCTTTAACCTTCTAAATCGTTCTCCACTGGAGCCCACTCCAGAACCGGACCCCGCCGCCAAATTTCCCGGTAGCCCTTGATTCATAAAAAATCCCAACAACTGTGATTGCACATTGAGCAGACCCTGGAGTTGCTTATTATGGTCTTCAGGTTGTTCTGGTTCATTCGGTTCATTCCTAGGTCGTCCGAGTCGTCTTGGTCGTCCTGGGTTTCTTGGCATTTTGCTTCTATTCCTGTAAAGATTAGAAAATCTACTCTTAGAAAAGAACTAACTAAAAATAAAGAAATACTTACAATCGGTGAAGCACGTTGCATGGCGGCCGACATTGTCGGGTAATCCTTTGAACGACTCGACCACTTTTTCTCTGATACCAACTTGTAATGCCCCCGAACCCAACCCGGCTCGGTGTGCTACTTTGCTAAGCTATCCCGCGTTTAAAACGACGTTTAAAATAATTTTTGACTCGATTTTTGAGTTTTTTGAACCCTCGGAAAATGTTGGAAAATTTATCAAAAATTATTTTAAACATCGTTTTAAACGCAGGATAGCTTAGCAAAGTAGCGCACCGAGCCGGGTGGGGTTCATGGGCATTACATAAATGGTTGACAAACTATGTTTAAAACATAAAATAATGTCTTAAACTTCCAAGTTGCAGACGACCTGTCCCCAACTGCGGGCATCCTGTATAGGCAAAAGTTTAACTAGTGTTCTACTACGGGCATCTGATCTTGGACTCTAGAAGCTCGGTAGAGCCTTTTTCTTCATTTTTCTGTCTAGGCGTCTGTCACCGACCCTAGAAGCCCGATCTTGAGACATTTTTCTTTTTTTCCAATTTGTGTACGTCTGCCTCAGGCAATGGAAGCTCTATCTTAAGACACTTTTCTTAATTTTACACCTTTGGGCGTCCACATTGAACCCCAAAAGCCCGGACCCGAACCCAATTTACTATTTCCTCGCAATTTTAACAATTCTTTCTTACGATACACCTAAATATATCATTTATCCACACAATTTTCATATTAAATTCATTTAAATATTACAATCATCAACTTACATACTAATTTCCCCACCTATAACATGTAAATTTCATGAAATTCTAATTCTTTATAGATTAGAATTACTTACTACTTAACCTGATCTTTCAAGCTAAGTTTTAATCCACTCAAAATTCACTTTTCAAAGTGTTTCACTAACCATTTGAAGTACTCTTCTCTTCCCTTCATGTTTCTTTTTCAAAATCCAACTCTTTCTTCTCAATTTCTTACTTTATCTAGAACTCTCTCCAGCATTAACGTCTTCAAGGCATTCCTCTATGAACATCAAGGCATGGACAACATCGTGCATTATATTCTTTGAACGTTGTGGCATAAAAAATGCCTTGCCATCCGCTTAACGACGTTGTTGCTTTTCTCTAGTGAAAACACTATGGCGTTATCCAAACACACCATGCAACTTTATTCTCTAAAATTCGAGGCAATCTTCACTCGAATGTTGTGGGATCCACGCATCAACTTCTCATTCTCATGTTCTACCACCATAATGATGTGGCATAGTTCAAAAACATTGTGGCATTATGTGGAAAAATGCAAACTCCTCATCCACTATTTTCTGCCAAAATTCGACCAAAACATGTTTTCATATAAAACCAAGTATATAAAAACATTCTACATCGGAAACTCTTTCATTTGGTACCAATTTATCAACCAAAACTCTTGTTAACACAAATTCATAATACATACGTTCAAATCTAAGTTTTCAGATTTTCTTATTAATTTTTCATTTTCACTTTGGGAAATCTATGTCAACAGGTTCGTCTCAGCCTAACAAATGTTTTTTGTGTTGAAACTAGTTCCCAATACTTTTCAATTTGGATTCTTCGATGACTCACTGGTTCTCTACTCTCCTTTTCTCCTAAGAGAGTTTTTCGTTTTCTTTATTTTTTCTTTTATGTCTAGTTTTATTTTCTTTTAGTTAAATTTTATCATCATTAGTAATTTCCAATACATCTGATATATTCTTAAAACATTTATTAATTTAACCTTCAAATTTGCAAAAATTACTGAATTTCATTATAGTTTAGGCATCATTAGGATTTTAATTAAGTAGGTTACATGTTAGACATTCTATTGGCCATATATTTTCTTTCCGCCAATAGTTAAATTACTTTCACATGAATCATTCCAACTTGCTTTATGCTCCTCAATTAGTATTCTGAAAGCATTTCATAGCTTACTTAAGCTATGACTCTATCTCAATTATTTCTTAGTCAAATCATTAAATACAGATTTGCAAGATATTTGCATTCTGAATTCAATTCACTTAATTTTATTGTCATTGAGTTCCTTATTTTTATCCTCTTCCATTGTTTACCATCTGAATGGAAATTTGAGCATGGTCTTCTATGTTTATTGGATATTCTCCAAAATGTTAAAGAATAAATATAATTTCCAATACGCAAGCCCGAATATCCAAATCAAACAAGACTAAAGTGATAAAATGATCATATGAACATGCTCAAATCATAATTATAAGTTAATTACACTAATTATAAGTCAAACCATTACATTCTATCCTCCTTAAAAGAAATTTCATTCGAATTCAAAATAAAACATCCCTGTTGAAACAATTCGAGGTATTTCTCTTGGACCTCTAATTTAAGTTTTCAGGTAGCTTCCTCCATTCCTCATCGTCTCCACAACACTTTAACAATAGGAATTACTTTGTTGTAAAGAACTTTATCCTATTCATCCAATATTATAACAGGTTCTTAAATTATACCCATGTCTGTTTAAATTTCTAACTCTTCGAGAAGGATCGGGTTTCCTTAACATGGATACATGAAATAATACGTCATGAACACCAGTTGATTGTGGAGGCAAAGCTAACTTATATGCAACAAGTAAAATCCGTCGTAAAATTTAGAAAGGCCCTAAAAATCTAGGGGCCAGTTTACCACCTTCTCCAACTTTCTTTGTTCCTTCAAAGGATCAAATTTTAACAAAAACATGATCCCCTTAATTAAATTCTAAAGTTCTCCTTCGTCTATCAGCATAACACTTTTGATGGCTTTCAGCTGTAACACCCGATTCTATCGAACCAGCTTTCTTTTATTATTAATGGTATACCCTTTATTAGGCAATAATCAAAGTAGGGTTGTTGTATGACTAGATAAGGGCATTAGAGTAAATTACAAATTTTCAAAAGTGGATAACGTATTTAAGGAAAGAGGGTTGGGTTTAATGCACTGTAGCCGCCACCATTTCATACTTTTCCTCTTTGGGTTTTCAGCTCAAGCAGCCGAGCTCTTTAGGCGATTTTCCTCGCCCGATTCTCCTTCAACCTAGGTAAGTTTTTCTCATTTCTCTTATGATATAGCGGTTAGATACCTGAGGGAGTACAATGTGAGGATTTTGAGGATGCTGAGATTGAGCGAAGGTTCAGGTTTTAGTGATAAATGGAAATGCTCGGGTAGTAGAGTTTCTAACTGGGTTCCTCGAACTTTTGTTTGATTCTTGGCAAAGTTTAGTGAAGGTTTGATTGATGTTTTGTTGTGAACCTAGGTGAGCAGATTTTCGAAGTAACTAGCAACCAGACAATTCCCAGGAGCCAAGTAAGTGAAGTATGCTTGTGCCTTCGGGCCTACATCACAAAACATTAGGATTTTATTTACTTGAATGTGTCAATATGTCATGCATCATATTTTAAAAGTATACGAAAATGAATTTGAATGCATGTTGGCATGGTAAGGAATGAACATAATGAAACAGCTATGTGAATCAGATTTACTGTTAAGGGAAGTAATCCGCCCATTAATGAGACAGTGGATATTTAGACTTTGGGAAACTTGATCCACTTCCCATCAAACAGGGGGATCAGAAACAACTATGTGAATCAGATTTACTGTTAAGGGAAGTAATCTGCCCCTTAATGAGTCAGTGGATATTTATACTTTGGGAGGAGTGATCCAACTCCCAATTTCACAGGGGGATCAGATCAGAACGATACATATGCAACTGAGATGAGAAAGTAGAAACTGTATACTTAGGAATTTATGATTCAACATTACATTACATTATTGCTTTACTTACTTAGTATTAGGCTAATAGATGAGTTTTGTGATGTAGGTGAAGAAGCGACAGCAGGTGTGTTTACTGAGTTAGCTGAGGACTAGACTGGTTGGAGGAGTGCAACTTTGCAACAATCTGGCAGTTGATGGGGCAGTTTAACTGATGTCAGTTGGTGTGAAGGTTTAGTTGACCATGTTTCAATTTAAGTATGTTGAGTTTTCATGACAGTAGTGGTTTCAATGTTTTGAATACATTTTGAGATTTTTCTGATAATAGTATTCTGTTGGGATTTAATATTGGTACTCACTGGGTTTTTAGTAATGCAATGGTTTAAATTGTTTTTGAATGGTCTCAGTGAAGTGAGTAAATTCCTTTCTGTAGTTAGAGTTGTGTTTGTATACTAAGGAGTAGTTGAAATGTTGCTCTGTTCTCTATCAGTAGATGATGTCAATCGGTAGATGTTGAGTTGTTGTTCTGTTGTCCATTGGTGGATGTTGTGTGTTTTGTTCACTGATAGATGTTGGCGGATTGAATCATCCGGCTGACGTCATCGGTTGATGTGTGTAGGAAATGTGTGTTTTTGGTCTATCAGAGGACGTCTTTTGTAAAAGCCATCGGATGATGTCTTCAGTGGAATCCATCGGATGATGTAGAATGTAATTTGTCGTTTAGTGACCGGTGGATGTCGAGTGTTAAATCCATCGGATGATGTAGAATGTAATTTGTCGTTTAGTGACCGGTGGATGTCGAGTATTAAATCCATCGGATGATGTAGTAGAAGTTTTGGTGGATGTCGTTTGTTAAACCTATCGGATGATGTCTTCAGTGGAATCCATCGGATGATGTAGAATGTAATTTGTCGTTTAGTGACTGGTGGATGTCGTTTGTTAAACCTATCGGATGATGTCTTCAGTGGAATCCATCGGATGATGTAGAATGTAATTTGTCGTTTAGTGACTGGTGGATGTCGTTTGTTAAACCTATCGGATGATGTCTTCAGTGGAATCCATCGGATGATGTAGAATGTAATTTGTCGTTTAGTGACTGGTGGATGTCGTTTGTTAAACCTATCGGATGATGTCTTCAGTGGAATCCATCGGATGATGTAGAATGTAATTTGTCGTTTAGTGACTGGTGGATGTCGTTTGTTAAACCTATCGGATGATGTCTTCAGTGGAATCCATCGGATGATGTAGAATGTAATTTGTCGTTTAGTGACTGGTGGATGTCGTTTGTTAAACCTATCGGATGATGTCTTCAGTGGAATCCATCGGATGATGTAGAATGTTTGTCGTTTAGTGACTGGTGGATGTCGTTTGTTAAACCTATCGGATGATGTCGAGTACTTTAACTATCGGTGGGTGAGAGTAATATGTTCTATCGTTTCGTCACCAGAAGAAGCCTTCTGCTATCTGTTTCAGCCTCTTCCGTTGACTTTGCTCAGCGGCAGATGCGTTTGACTTTTGCAACTTTTAAAGTATTTCGCGATTTAAACCTTTATTTCTTTTGGCCGATTATTCCTTAACATCTCAACTGATTATTCAAGCATTGTTCTATAGTTTTATTTAACTCTATTTTTTGCTCAAATGATTTCCGCTGCAAGTCTTTAAATGTTTTGAGGTTTTAGAAAATATCAAATTTTGACTTTCGAGCGAAGTTTTAAATTTGGTCCGAAGTTTCTTAGTTATGTTTGGGTTTATGAGTAACAAACCGGGTTCAGAAAACTCGGGGCGTTACATCAGCTGCTAATAATCGTTGTTTGATGAATTTAACTTTTTCATAAGTTTCTTGGATCATATCAGGTCCCAATAGCACTTTATCACCAACTTCTTGCCGATTTAGTGGAGAGCTACATGGTCTACAATAAAGTGCTTCACACGGTGTAATGTCTATACAATCTTGATAGCTATTTTCATAGACAAATTCAACTAGATGCAGATAATGCTCCCATCTTGTCTAGAAGTCAATTATACAGGTTCACATGATATCAAACCCTATGCAATTTTATAATTTCTTGCACGTATAGTTTTCTAAGATATTTAACTGAATGATTGCTCTTCATGGGTAAGAAATGACTACATTTCATTCATCGATCGACAACTAGCCATAAAACAAAATTACCTTTAACTAATATAGGTACATCTATGACAAAATTTATTGTCACATATTTCCACTTCCATTCGACAACTCATAATGGATTAAAAAGTCTAGTGCCCTTTTATACTCAATTTTAATTTTATGACAAGTTAAACATTGTGCAACATATCAATCAATATCCACTTTCATCCATTTTCACCAAAACTGTTTCTTTAAATTTTTGTATGTATTGTTATTACTAGGATAAATGATTGCTCTTTATATTTTCTCTCTATATTGATGTTAAAATCGCGAAATTCAATCGTACCTTGATTTATGATTAGTGAATTTCTGTAACGCCTCAAATTATATAAACCCGGTTCGCTACACATAATACTGAACCGAACTATGACATTTTGAGAAAAATCTTAAAATTTCACTCAAAAATCAAAATATGATCCTTAAACGTAAAAACTTGTAGCGGAAAATATTTGTATAAAACGACATTCATTAAATAATTAAAATATTAAGGACTGTAGGTTGAAAGAAGACAAAAGAAAAACAGAACACATCTACCGCTGAATAGTTCTAGCGGTATTATTAGAGACAGAATAGTCTCGGCGGTAGAAACAGGAATTGAAGACATCCACCGCTAAACAGTGTCGGCGGTAGAAGCAGAAACAAAAGGCTTCTTCTGCTACCAACGTCCACCGCTCACGTCAGCCGAACGACACGTCGACTTCTCACGTCTACCGCTCACATCCACCGATCACAAAGCGACAAAATTATTACCCACATCTACCGCTCACACCCACCCATCACGAAGCGACAAAATCTATTACTCACGTCAACCGATCCCAAAAATGGCAAAACCTATTACTCACATCCACTGATCATAAAACGACAAAACCTATTACTCACATCTACGCTCACATCCACCGGTCACAAAATGAAAAAACCTAATACTCACATCTACGCTCACATCCACCGGTCACAAAACAACAAAACCTAATACTCACATCTACACTCACATCCACCGGTAGACTACATCCACCGATAGACAACATCCACCGTTAGACCACATCCATCAATAGACAACGTCCACCGATAGACGACATTCACCGATAGACGACGTCCACTGGTGAACAGTAGCACTCTAAACAAACAGACAACTCTGCCTACTAAGAGAACTTGTAAATTCTAACAGCAGCTATTCAAAACAACATAGATCCACAACTTTATAAATCCAGAATGACAATCTACAACTAAAACCAAATCGTGTTTTCATAATCAGAAAAGCTCCATAATTGTTAAAAACATTAACTCTCGTTGTCACTAGCATTCTCAACATACTTAAACTGAACCATTGTCAACTAAACTTTCACACCTACTGACATTAGTTAAACCGCCCCATCAGACTGTCAAGTCGATGCGTGAATGCACTCCTCCAACCAGCATAGTCCTCAACATACTCAGAGAACACACCTGCTGGAATTTCTTCACCTACATCACAAAACTCATCTATTAGCCTAATGCTAAGTAAGTAAAAGCAATAATGAAATGATATGCTGAAACATAAATCCTAGTCATGCAGTTTCTACTTTCATATCTCAGTTGCATTCACGTTCTTTCTCTGATCTGATCCCTCGGTTCCATTGGGAGTTGGATCATTTTTTCCAAAGTCATACATCCTCTTCATAAATTAAGGGGCGGATTAGTTCCCTTAACAGCTGATCTGATCCTAAATTCCATTAGGAAACGGATTAATTTTCCCAAAGCAATACATCCTCTTCATAAATTAAGGGGCTGATTAGTTCCCTTAACAGCTGATCTATTACATTTTGTTCATACCTTGCCATGCCATTACATGTAAATTCATTTTCGTGTTCTTTCCAAAAACATGATACATGACATATAGAAAACATTCAAACAAGCATAAACCTACTGTTTTGTGATGTAGACCCGAAGACACACACATACTCTACTTACCTGGTTTCTTGGAAAAGCTTGGTTGCAAACTACTTCGGGTTTTGCTCAAACCTATAGCCGTAGACAGAGTATTAGTTAAGCTTCATTCTAAACTATCCTCAAATCTACTAGAACTCATAAGGAAACTAGTTTGGGAACTCAGATCATCAAGCATTCCTGATATGCCCCAAACCCGAACTAACTCTCACTTATAGCAATCTCAAAACTCACATTTAAAATCCCCACAATCATCGATAGTTACAATGTAGCAAGAAATTGAAGTAGAACTCACCTAGCTTGGAGAGAATGGGAGGGAAGTTCGTCGAGAGAAACTCTGCTTAGCTGAGCTGAATGCCGAGAAAGGAAAATGAGAAAACAGTGGCAGCTAAACATCATTAAACCCTCCCTTAAATACGTCATCCACTATAGATCTCCATTTACCATTATGCCCTTACTTAGTCACTCATTAACCTAATCAATAATTCTCCCAATTTCATCCATAAAGTGTACCCTATTAGATGACAAGGTAAAATAGGTTCGATGGAACCAGGTGTTACAATTTCTCCTCTGCATGTGTTTTTTCTTGAAAATGTTTTCCTTGTAAATCTCGGTGTCCCTGTTTTTTTCATTTATTTTTCTTTTTTCAATTAATAGCATTCTATTATCAATAGTAAGCTATGCTTAGGAAGCTTTTGTAAAATTGCATATAGCTGCTCCTATGTAGATTGAAGCATTACAGGGCACTCTAGACAGGCTAGTTTCGGCTACATGAACTGATCAAGGGACCTTGTCCATCCTCGTATGCTAAAAATATGCTTTCATCCAATTGTGCTTTTGGATGAAGTAATTCTTACCCTGTAATAAGAGATGGAAAGTATACTCAAGTTGGCAAAAATCGTATATCGTGAAGGATAAATTGCTATATGACTAGCCCTACATCTATCAACAAGTTTTGCTTGATGGCGTATAGGAGGATACTCTTATCCTACGTCACATCATGAAAAGAATGACGAGCACTAACCATGCATTTATGAAGTAGTATCCTACGTCACATCATGAAAAGAATTTGTGGAACTAGTACATAAAGTTTTGAATTTAGCATGATAGAATAAAATTTAGGTGGTTTGAAGAATTTCTAAAATTAGCAAGCACACAAACACTTTTAAAGGGATATATTACTTTGAAAATGATCTGGAATTATATTGACTTAAAGATCCGATGATATGTTAGAATTTTCATAGATTGAGAATTGAAGGCAATCTTAAGCATTTTGGATGATAATGTTTGTAGCATAGTTAAACTAATTTTCAAAGTTGATAATTTTATTCTTTTTACATCACTCGAGAAAGAACAATGATTTAACTTTGAGGGTGTGATAATTCTTGGAAAAGAGTTATTAAATGTTATATTTTATGAATATTGTTGTTAAAAATAAGTGATTAATTAAATAAGAGAATCATATTTTGTTACGTGATGCTACAACATTGCACACAATATAAAATTTGCATAAAATATATATTTGAGAGCTTTTTAAGGAGATATTCATTCAAGATTTATACTTATTGCAGATCAGCTAAAGAGTTGATAAGGTAAGCTGACCTTAAAGAATAAAAAGAAAGACTATAGTCAAGCACAAATTAGATAGGAGTGAAAAGGAAAATGAATCTTAATAAAAAGGAAAAATATGGATAAAAGAAAATTTGAAGGAAACGAACATTTTTTGGAATTGAAGTGAGAGAATGAGGATTTAAAAGCTTTAAATATAGGCAGCTAATGACAAAAAAAAAGGGAGGAAGTCTAGAGATAGGATGAAGAACCGAACGACGTGAAGGAGAGGAAAAGAAGGAAAATGAAGAAGAAAGAAGGGGACACCAACTTCAACAAATAGAGAAGATTTAATTTCTTTTGTATTATTTGATGACTTTCATTTTTCTTTTACTTTCCAATAAACTAAATTTTTTACTGGCAAGATGAGAAAGTACGGATCTATGTAATTTTTGTGGTTTGTTGCACGAATTGAATTAGATAATTCAATATGATCTTATTGTTTATTTTATACAGTGTTGGAAAGCATAAATAAATATTAGAGCTGCTATTATATGTGATTGTAAATAGAGTTAGGAAATAAATTGAATTGTGTAAAATTGAATAATTTCATATCGAATTATTAATTTTGCATAAATAAATAAAATTGTGATTAATTGAGTTCATTATAATATTTGTCTTTCATAAAGTAATGAGAAAAATATTATAAGTGTTAATCAAGTAACTGTGACAATACTTGATTTATGAAAAATATTCTAAGTCATTTAATTTGATTGTTGTAGCATTCCCTACAACATCTGTAGTAAAAATTACATAGTGAAGAAAATCAAATCAGAGCCACATTTTATTAATTGAATTTAGTCAATTTAATCATTTATTTCATTATTCTAACCATCACCTTTATTTTATTTTAGGGTAATTATCGATTTGAACTCTGTACTATACATTTTTTTTCAATTCACCCCCTATACTAAAAAAATAGGCAAACTAAACCTTGTGCTATCATTCCGTTATTAATTTGAACTTTTTGAAAATTTTCGTTAAACCCCTACGTTAATGCACGTGTAGACTCAAAAATTGACAATAAAACTATACCAAATCCCTAAATCCCCAATCTTCCTCTTCGATTTTTCCATTCCAGACGAAATCGCGAGGTCCTCTCTGCTTTCCAGATGAAACTGCGAGCTCCTCTCTGATTTTTCCATCTCTGATTTTTCGCACTCCTTCCAGAGCTCCAGCCCAAAAATTGTGAACTCCCTCTCCCTCTTTGATTTTTCTAGAAAGCACCCGACGCTCCTGATTTTCAAGCACCCGAACCTCCCGATTTAATTTTCAAGCACCCGAATTTTTTGAAGTACCTGAAGCTCTGATTTTTGCTTCCCACTACGGTACCGTTTACTCTTGTTTTCGCTTCCACTCGGTTGCAGGTTTGTTATTGTTCTTTTTCTTCTCCCTTTTTCGTACACGGTAGTGTTTATTCATCTCTACGGAGGAGATGGAGTGCTTTTTTTTTTTAATGTTCATTTTTGCATCAGTATGTTTGGCAACTTTGATTGGTTCGAAGATTATTATTTAATTTCCAAACTACAGTACATCTTCTAAAAGTACTTTTTATTTGTTCTATTTAATTTTCATGAATTCTGTCTTTTAGTTTTCTGGTGCTTATAGTGTTGGAGAGACAGAAAGGGCAAATTGTTTGCGAATGTATTCTCTCTTTGATGCATTTCTAGGTTTTGCCCCTTTTTGATGTTGTTAGATAGAGATGTCAGAAATTGCTATTCTCGTTTGACAACGTATTTTGTTAAGAACTGGATGAATTAGTTACTTGTTTGCCTTTGCACAGTATGAATTAATTGATTGTCATTTTTTCTAACAGGAAATTCCAATGGCTAAATTTTCACTAGAAATCAATTTTGGTGGTAAATTTGTGGTAAGGAAGGGCACAGAGTATGTGAGAGGCAAAAAAGAAGTTGTTAACAATTGTGATGGAGACTTATTGTGTAACGCCCCCGAACCCGCCCCGGCTCGGTGCGCTACTTTGCTAACCAGTCCCGCGTTAAAACATAATTTTCTTAAACCCCAAAACATAAAACTAAACTGGCACAGCTGAATTTAAAACTAAATCTCTCAACGTTCTCTTACGTCATACCTAGCTGTCTAGACTCACTAATTCCCTTACTCCTAACCAATAAGCACCACGGTGTTCTTTCCGAAAATTTCGGCAAAGTAATGCCTGTAAATGGCGCCTCCAAAATGCTAGGTACCTGCAACTAAATACAGTCCTAACAAATCCAGAATATTCCTAACCATCTAACCAATCTACGAAATCTCCAAATATCAGTAAAGAGGAAAACTAAAATACTAACATCTCTAACTGAAGAAAGTCCACAGTACAGGCGATACATCACCCTTACCTATGATTATTACCACAAATACACATAGCTATATCACAACTATCAAAAACATCAACCAAAATGAGTTAAGCATTCCCATCATTTCTACATACAGACATCTACAACAAACTACTAAAATATATAGTCCCACATTCTCTCGAAGACCATGGTTGAGGCGCCCCGACAACTGCCCGCACCGGCATAGTACATCAACGACTGCGTCCCAATCCTAGCTTTCCTTGTAGCTCTAACCTGAACTCCTGTTGTCACCTACACCACAGAACACACACACACACACGTAAGCTTAAGCTTAGCAAGTAGGGGATAACAAATACAGTTTAAAAACCAAGCACTATGCACAACAACACAATACGGCCAAACAATACAATACAACACCACAATGCAACTCAACAACTCAACTCATAGTTGCCCGCACCCCAAAGGTGCCTTACACATTGCCCGCCCGAAGTGCCTTACACATTGCCCGCATCGAAGTGCCTTACACTTTGCCCGCACCGAAGTGCCTTACACAACGACAAACACACAACAACACATTGCCCGCACCGAAGTGCCTTACACATTGCCCGCACCGAAGTGCCTTACACATTGCCCTCACCGAAGTGCCTTACACATTGCCCGCACCGAAGTGCCTTACACTTTGCCCGCACCGAAGTGCCTTACACTTTGCCCACACTGAAGTGCCTTACTCTTTAACCGACTACCATGACAAACAATGCAACTCAACAAACTGACTCAACACAATCCTCACAACAACAAACACACAACTACTACTCAACGACAAACACACCACGACAAACATACAACGACAACCCAACAACAAACACTCAATGACAACCCAACGACAAACACTCAATGACAACCCAACGACAAACACACACTGAAAACCGTGTAGATATGCGCATCTAACGTGCTTTACATTATGCTGCATGCTTCAAAGGAATGTAATGCCACACCACATACACCACAACTCAACGCTAAGCACAACAATAACACAACACTACACGAAGAAAAGCAATAACAAATAAAACCTACCGTTCTGCGGTGTAGGCCCGAAGGCGAAAGAACATTACCCACTACTTACCTGGCGTCCTAGCTCGCTGAGGATACTCGGTTACCTGTCCACCTGCGGCTCTACCTACGACAAATAGTCAAACTTCATTAAATCAAGTTTACATTCACCCATTACTCTCAAACTACTATTTCTAACCTAATCCAACTAAAACCTAACTAAACGGGCTACTAATTTGGGTTCGGTAAAAATTGACCCGAACTTCAAACGTGCATAACTTTTGAATCGGATATCGGAATCGAACGATTCCAGCGGCCACGTACTCCTCTAATAACCTATTTTAAACTGTCAAAAGAAATTTTAAAACAAATAGCTCTAGCTAGGTCAAAAATCAGAAAACCCGAACTGCCCCTTTACCCGGAAAATCCCCCTTTTTGATTTTCCATCAATTCTCACTCAATTCCTCACTAATCAACCACAAATACCCTCAATTTGAATAATCTAACCAAAAATCCCGAACTACAAGCAAAAAAACCTGAAATGTCCTAAAGAGGGCTTCACTGTTTTACGCCCAAATCGGGTCATCACGGCCAGGCAACCAAGGCCGGACCAAGGGTCGGCAAACCCACGCCGGAGGTGACCAAATCCGACCGGTGATCGGAGCCAAAACGGGCTCGACACTCACGGCCAAAAACAGAACTGAAACAAGGAACAAATCGGGTCTAACCTGTCAGTTCGTGCGCGGAGACAACCGGAAACCGCTCGTCGCCGTTGTCTGGCCGGAGAACGCCAGAAAACGCCGGTGATTTTGGTCGGCGATCATCGCCCCTCCCTCGCCTCCGTCTCCCCTGCTCCCTCGGGTGCTCGAACACGACAGAATGGCTTCAGCCATTCTGTTGTGTTTTTATTTATTTTTTTTAAATTAAATAATAATAATAATAATAATAATAAAACTAACCGTTAATTAATCCTCATTTACCGTTTTGCCCTCCCGTGTTTCCGACCAATGCGAATTTCATTAAATCTCGTTATTAAATTAACCTAATCCCCGACTTAATTTCAATCAAATTTATTCACTTTACATTTCAATTAATTAAAACTCAATTACTTAAAACAACCTATTTTATTATTCTTTTAAATTTCTCTCCAATTAAAAAAATCTCGGGTGTTACATATTGTCCATAATTGAGATTCATGGTATGCTGAAATGGAAGGAGCTGTATTAATGTGTGTTGGGGTATGAGCTGACAAAGGGGATGAGGAATCTCAGAACCATCGAAGATATACTTGCAATGGTAAAATCAATAAATTATAAGAGATATGTGAAAGTATATGTGGAGGACATCGACAGCAAGGACCAAGTTGGTGAAGGGAGTAGTAGTGTCTGTGGTGAGGATGAAATTCCTGGTAATTTAGTTATGGTTGTTTATGATGGAGATGTTGATAATGAGGAGGATGCTGAAAATTTTGAGTACGATGAGTTCGAAAAGGAAGAGGGTGAGTATGAGGATGATGATGAGGATGAGGATGAGGAAGTTGACGATGAGGAGGATGATGATAGTGTGGATGATGATGGCGAGGATCATGAGGAGGATGATGATGATGTGGAGCAGGTACATATTAATGTTAATAGTTATGAAGAAGAAGGAAGTGAAGGTAGCTTGGACAATGCTACTGATTCAAGAGATGGTAAGATACCTTTGGATCTTGGCATGACTTTTAGTTCATTGGCAAAGATCAAAGATACTGTGAAGAAATACGATGTTAAACATGGTTATGGGATCCGATTTGCGAAAAATGAGAAGATGAGACTAAGAGCAGTATGTATGGATGGTTGTCATTGGGTGCTGTATGCATCCAAATTAAACAGCGAAGAAAGTTTCCAAATAAGGACGCTCAATCATGATCACAGTTGTGCACGGAACGTGCGGAATAGAATGGCTTCATCAAAGTGGATTGCTCAGGAATACTTACCGAGGTTTAAGAGCCAACCAGATTGGAACATTTCATCCTGTAGCACCCGGTCCCATTAAACCAAATTTAATTTATCAAACTATGGTGTGCTAATTTTATGAAGAATTAGGAGAAAAAGGTGATTAGGTTAGTTAAAGTCTATTCAAGGGCAAAAGGGTAAATAGAAATTTAAAAGTAGATAACGTATTTAAGGAAAGAGAATTTTGGGTTAAATGCACTGTAGCCGCCACCATTCTGATTATCTTTTTCTCTCGGCCAACAGCTCTTCAGCAGACTCCCTCTAGGCGATTTCCCCTCCGATTTCATCCAACCAAGGTGAGTTTTGATTCAACCGCTTGCTGTTTTAGTGCCTAGGTAGCTAAAGGATTTCAATGTATGCATTTTTGGAAATGCTGTGAATGCGGGATTTCGTTTGGGGTATAGTATGGAATCGGGAATGCTAGATAAACAAAAATGCCAAACTAGCTCCTTAGATTTCTAGATAGTTTGGAAATGAAGTTTAATGCTCTGTTTGTGATTTAGGTGAACAGAATCCCGAAGTAGCTCATAACCAAGAACTCTCGGGGAATCCAGCTAAGTGAAGTAATGTGTGTGCCTTCGGGCCTACATCACAAAACAGTAGGTTTATGCATGTTTGAGTGTTTTCTTTATGTCATGCATCATGTTTTTGAAGAAATAAGAAAATGAATTTACATGAAATGTTATGGCAAGACATGAACAGAACGTGTTGTGATAGCTATTAAGGGAATTAATCCGCCCCTTAACTGATGTAGTGGATTTATTACATTGGGAGAATTGATCCCACTCCCAAGGAAATTGAGGGATCAGATCAGCTATTAAGGGAATTCATCCGCCCCTTAATCGAGTAGAGGATGTATAACATTGGGAGGATTGATCCCATTTCCAAGGGAAACAAGGGATCAGATCAGTTATGAATGAACGTTAATGCAACTGAGATGAGAAAGTAGAAACTGCATGTTTAGGAATTTATGTTTTAGCGTTTCAGCATTTCATTTCATAATGCTTCACTTATTTAGCATTAGGCTAATAGATGAGTTTTGTGATGTAGGTGCTGAGGTAACCACTGGAGAGTTCTCTAAATTTACTAAAGAATAGGTGAAGCTGTTGGAGCACATTCATGCCGCGCTTTGGTGTCCTGATGAGGCGGTTTAACATTTGTCTGTAGGTGAAGTTTCAGTGGTTAAGTGGTTATTTGATGAGTATTCAGGATTTAATGACAGTAGCTATTTGATGTTTTATATCCTTGGGATTTCCTTCTCTGTCAAGGGAAACATGATTTTAATGTTGTCAATGTCTAACCTTTCTGAAGGGTCTAAAATGTCTGAGTTGTCCCCTGATATGAAAAATCCGACTTGATTTTATTACAATCTGTTGGTTCGGGATTTTATAGGTTCAGAATACAAATGTTGGTTTTAAATGGTCACTTGTTGGAATTCAAATGTTATTTAGGGTCAGGTTATTTCAGATGTTTTGAGTGAAATCTGTAAGTTCAACCATCGGCGAATGAAGTTAACCGGTGGATGTATGTTAAGTCGATCGGATGAATGAATCATCCGGCTGACGTCACCGGTGAATGTAAGTTAAAGTTGATCGGATGAATGAATCATCCGGCTGACGTCACCGGTGGATGTATGTTAAAGTTGATCGGATGATAGCTGACGTCACCGGTCACCAGTGGATGTAGGAAGTGTTTATCGTTTAGTGACCGGATGATGTAGCCAAAGTTTTGTCGCTTTGTCACCAGGGAAGCCTTCTGGTTCCTGTTTCGGCCTCTTCCGTTGACTTTGCTCGGCGATAGATATGTTTGACTTCTGTAACTTTTCAAGTATTACACGATTTAAACCCTTACTTCCTTTGGCCGATTGTTTCTTAACGTTCTAACCGATTATTCAAACATTTCTTTTTATATAGTTTTGTTTAACTCTATTGTGCTTAAACGATTTCCGCTGCTAGCTTTTTTTTAAAATATTTCGAGGCTTTAGAAAATGTCAAATTTTAACTTTCGAGCAAAATTTTTAATTTGGTCCAAAGTTTCTTAGTTATATTCGGGTTATAAGTAGCGAACCGGGTTCAGAAAACTTGGGGCGTCACACATCCATTATTGAAATTGTGCAGACGGAATTAGGCGTAACCATTACACCGATCTTGGCTTACAGAGCCCGACGTAAAGCACGGCTGATGAATGATGGTAATGCAGAGGAGCAATACAAACTTTTATGGCGTTATGCAGCTGAGATTCACAGGTCCAATCCTGGGAGCACATTCGTCGTTGAATTATAAGAGGTACCTCAGTCACAATCGCGTAGATTCCAGAGAGCTTACATGTGTTTATGTGCATGTAGAGACAGATTATTAGCTCCAAGAAGACGCGTGATATGTTTGGATAGGTGTCATTTGAAAGGAGCCTGTACAGGACAACTACTTACAGCTGTATCGATCGACGAGAATGATGGATTATATCTAGTAGCAGTTGTGGTCGTGGAGAGTGAGTGTAAAGACTCGTGGAAATGGTTTCTGCAACAATTGTTGAATGACATAATAAGGGCTGACGATTTAACATGGACTTTCATTTGTGATCAACAAAAGGTATTACAAAAATTTCAATTTACATTTTTACTGTATTTGCTTTTCATTTTATGATTATTACCTTTTCATTTTTGCAGGGGTTGGTTCCTGCTTTAGAGGAGTTAGCGCCCCATCATGAGCATCGATTTTGCTTGAGGCACTTACACAGTAATTTCAAGAACAAGTTTCCTTGGAAAATGTATAAGGAAGTCATATAGAAAGCTTCAATGGCGACCACGGAACATGCATTCAAGCTGGAAATAAAGAAATTAGAAACAATGAACAAGGCAGCCTACACAGCTTGGAGTAAAACATATCCAAATTATTGAACGAAGCATGCCTTTAGTCCGATTTCAAAATATGATATGAAGCTAAACAACTTAAGTGAGTGTTTTAACGCTTTGATTTTGCCTGCTCAGGACAAGCCTATTTTGACTTTATTTGAGAAGATACGAAAGATTCTAATGACAAAAATACTAGAGAAGCAAAAAGAAATGCAGGAGTGTACAAGATTAGTATGTCCTCGCATAAAAACTAAGCTTACAAAGTTAGAATATGCTTCACGAAACTGGTCCTATATAGCTGCAGGAAGGAATCGGTTCGAGGTCTCAAACGGCTATGAGCAATATACCGTGGACTTGAATACTCTAAGTTGCAGTTTCTTTGCATGGATTGCTTTGAATACCATGGACTGGTCCTCTTAATGAATCTTATGTAGGTCTAAATGGATTTTATAAATGCATTTTATAATGATGGATCATTTCATTTCGTCTTCGCAGGTAGGAGAGCCGTTGAGGGAAGATGGACCAATTTTAGGAATGGATCATTTCATTTTGTTTGTAGTGGTCTTTCTTATGTTAATGAGGAACCAAAAATGACACTTGCAAACATCCAAATTTTTCAATTGTGTCTTTGGTATTTGCACTGCTATGGTATTTGCACTTTGGCCTCTTAATGAATCTTATGTAGGTCTAAATGCATTTTATAAATGCATTTTATAATGATGGATCATTTCATTTCGTATTCGCAGGTAGGAGAGCCGTTGAGGGAAGATGGACCAATTTTAGGAATGGATCATTTCATTTTGTTTGTAGTGGGTCCTTTCTTATGTTAATGAGGAACCAAAAATGACACTTGCAAACATCCAAATTTTTCAATTGTGTCTTTGGTATTTGCACTGCTATGGTATTTGCACTTTGGCCTCTTAATGAATCTTATGTAGGTCTAAATGCATTTTATAAATGCATTTTATAAATGCATTTTATAAATGCATTTTATAATGATGGATCATTTCATTTCGTATTCGCAGGTAGGAGAGCCGTTGAGGGAAGATGGACCAATTTTAGGAATGGATCATTTCATTTTGTTTGTTGTGGGTCCTTTCTTATGTCAATGAGGAACCAGAAATGATACTTGCAAGCATCCAAAATTTGAGCACATTTTGTGGGTCCTATGTCACACTACAGTGTTTTGATATGCCTTGAAGAGATGTTTTTATTATTTATGGGTGAAGTCAGGTTAAATTTTTCCAGCAATTAACCAATGTTAAACTACTTTAGAGACTGAAGAAAGTGTTTAGAATTTTTGCTCGACATAAAACAATAGTAAATGTATGAAGTTATAGATTACATCCAACAAATCCCTCCATTGTTTTCAAATCTTGCAGCTCCTCCACCACTAGATGCAGCTCCTGCGATCATACCCACATGAAACTTCTCCATTTCCAGCCTCCCAATTGTTGGTTGTTGATCTAGAGGCTGCCTTGCCCACCCACTTTGGCCATAAACCGAAGAACATATAGAAGTACAAACCTGAGGAGAAGGCTTATGAATCATAGAATGAGCTTGAATTCCAAGCAACCTATTTACCAATCCATGCAAAGGAAGAGAAGCCACGCTAGAAAATCCATAGGCCGCCATTGAAGAAACTGCACCTAGCTTTTTAGATTTTGTGGAATCCCATAAACTCTGAAGTAATATCCCATCATCCCCTCATGAGGAATTTGAATCATGTTCTTCAATTTTATCTAGAAAATTACAAACAAGATAATACGGAAGATTTCAAATAAAAATGGAAATCTTCAGCCATTATATCTACCATCAACAAATAAAAATGAAATAAAAACACCAAAACATGAATCTCATCATCTACTGCAAGTCTTCATCGTCAGTTCCTTGATTGTTAAACATAAGCTACCAACAAACATACACTAAATTACATAATCATATAAATATAAGCTACAAACAATACAATTGTAAGTAGCCACAACTGTAAATACATTGCAGTTTTTTTCCTCCATTTATTCAACATAGCTTCCTGGATTTGCTCCATGCATTCTATTTTTGATCGTAACCTATTAATTATATCTTTCTTCCTCAATCTCACTGCATCGTTCCACGAAAAAAAATTGCATCCTCCTGATTCCACTTATAACAAATCACACATTATATTGTACAATTACAAATTAACATTATAGATTAATATTATATTACTTCATAGTATTGACAGCCAAAAAATCTTCTACCAGGATTCTTTGGTGTCCATGATGTACGAAGACGAGCTCTTGCATTGCAAAAACATTTAACATTTGACAACACCTCCGAATCATCTAAAAAATGACACAATGAATATTGTATAATTACAAACACCACTTATTTAAAGAATAATGGGAGCCTATACCGATAGCACCTTCATTCCTTTGCGATGCATGCGAAGAGGCCATTGTCAATCAGATTATATCAACTACACCTACACCTCAAGCGCTACCCTACCAGAACAAATCCATCTAAAAACCATTAGAATTCATCCACTTCTACCCCATCTAAAAACCTTTCTGTCTTTCCAACACTACAAGCACCAGAAAACTAAATTATCAACGCAGAAAACTAAAAGAAAGAATTCATGAAAATTAAATAGAACAAATAAAAAGTACTTTTAGAAGATGTACTGCAGTTTGGAAATTAAATAATAATCTTCGAACCAATCAAAGTTGCCAAACATACTAATGCAGAAATGAACATTAAAAAAAAAGCACTTCATCTCCTCCGTAGAGATGAATAAACACTACTGTGTATGAAAAAAGGAGAAGAAAAAGAACAATAACAAACCTGCAACAGAATGGAAGCGAAAATAAGAGTAAACGGTAGCTGAGTGGGAAGCAAAAATCAGAGCTTCGAGTACTTCAAAAAGTTCGGGTGTTTGAAAATTAAATCGGGAGCTTGAAAATCAGGAGCGTCAGGTGCTATCTGGAAAAATCAAAGAGGGAGAGGGAGTTCACAATTTTCGGGCTGGCGCTCTACTCTAGAAAATGGGAAAATCGGAGATGGAGGGAGGATTTTGGGCTGGAGCTCTAGAAGGAGTGCGAAAAATCAGAGAGGGGAAAATCAGAGAGGAGCTCGCGGTTTCATCTGGAAAGCAGAGAGGAGCTCGCGATTTCGTCTGGAATTGTAAAATCGAAGAGGAAGATTGGGGATTTAGGGATTCGGCAGAGTTTTTTGGTAAATTTTTGAGTCTGCACGTGCATTAACGTAGGGGTTTAACGGAAATTTTTAAGAGGTTCAAATTGATAACAGAATGACAGTACATGGTTCAGTTTGCTAGTTTTTTTAGTACAGGGGGTGAATTGAAAAAAAGTGTATAGTACATGGTTCAAATCAATAATTACCCTTTATTTTATTATTACTGTACATAAATTTAATTGTTGATAAATTTTGTCCTCGTGGGTTTGACACTCTACTTATCATTTATTACTTGCTTGCGACATGTGCACTTGCATAGTGTAACGATTTTGCACAACAATATACACAACTATCATGCTTGCACTTGATAAAAATTATTGTCTTGGAGATTGCTTTAAGCCGTATAGAGACTTTTTCAACAAACATACTTTATCCTTGTTTGAAACTTCAAAACCCTCTAGTTGAGTCATGTATATAATCTTTTCAGGATCTCCATGTAAAAAAGATGTCTTAACATCTCTTTGTTCAAGTTCAAGATCATGGACAACAACATAAGATAAAAGAACCCAAATAGAAGTTAATTTTACCACCGGGGAGAAAATTTCATTGAAATTAATGCATTTCCTTCGAATTTTTTAGCTACGTTTCTCCACCCTTTCAATATCTTCTTTTACCTTATAAATCCATTTGCATCCTATCACCTTTGATGCTCAGGTTTATCAACAAGAGTCCAAGTATTATTCTTTTCCCAGAACTTCATCTCCGCATGCATAGCCATTTTCCATTTATCTCTGTCACTTCTTGTCTTAACTTTCAAAAATGCGAAGGTTTAGAATTTTCCAAATCAAAAGCTATAAGTAAGGCATAGGTGATTATGTCTGCGTACGCCAATCGTTGATTGGTTTGATAACCCTCCTTGTTTTGTCCCTAGCAATAACATTACTATCTTCAATTTCAGCATCATCTTGAGACACTTGGTCATCACTTTGTTGATTACTATCCCGATTTTCAAACTTAGATTCTTAATTAATATTCTACTCCAACACAAACGGAAATTTCTCAGGAGCCACAATCTGTAACGACCCCAACCCGGTTAGGACCGTCACGGCCTAACCATAACTTACTCCTAACTTAGCCTCCTTATTTAGACGTACAAATTTTCTCTCTTTTTTTTTTTTTACTTTTCATGACACTTTAAACAAACTAAAAACCAATAAACAAAAATCAATTAAAACAACAATTAATAAACTAAGGGGGGGGGGGGGGGGGGGGGGGCAAAAATGACAAATGCCAACCAAAGGAGGGGCGACTGATCGCCCCTCCTTACTGGTGATTAGTCGCCAGAGAAGAAAACGAGGGGCGATCGATCGCCGAATTTGGGGCGATCGATCGCCCTATACGATCGCCCAGCGATTGCCTGTTAGGCTTGTAACACCCCGAGTTATCTAAACCCGGTTCGTCACACCATACCCGTACATGACAAAAATTTCAACCGTATTTATTATTATTTTTTTTTTAAAAAAAACTTGACATAAGCGGAATCTTCAAAACAATAATATTCGAAACTTGTAGCGGAAATCATTTAAGTAAAATGGAGTTAAACAAAACTATTGTACAAGGCTTGAATACTCAGTTAGAATTTTTTGGGAATAATCGGCAAAAGGAATAAAGGATTAAATCGCAGAACACTTTATGGGTTTCAAAAGTCAAACGCATCGCCCGCTGGACAAAGTCAACAAAAGGGGCCGAAGCAGAAAATAGAAGACATCATCCGGTGTCAAAACGACAAAATACGCTCTACACCTTCCGGTGACGTCAGCCGGATGATCACGCTATACAGTATCCACCGGTGGCTAGACGACAAAACACTTCTTACATCTTCCGGTAGATTATCATACGACATTCACCGGTCACAAAAAGACAAAACATTTCCTACATCTTCTGGTGGATTAACACACGACATCCACCGGTCACTAAACGACAAAACATTTCCTACATCTTCCGGTGGATTACACACTACATCCACCGGTCAACGGTGGATTAACACACGACATCCACCGGTCACTAAACGACAAAACATTTCCTACATCTTCCGGTGGATTAACACACGACATCCACCGGTCACTAAACGACAAAACATTTCCTACATCTTCCGGTGGATTAACACACGACATCCACCGGTCACTAAACGACAAAACATTTCCTACATCTTCCGGTGGATTAACACACGACATCCACCGGTCACTAAACGACAAAACATTTCCTACATCTTCCGGTGGATTAACACACGACATCCACCGGTCACTAAACGACAAAACATTTCCTACATCTTCCGGTGGATTAACACACGACATCCACCGGTCACTAAACGACAAAACATTTCCTACATCTTCCGGTGGATTAACACACGACATCCACCGGTCACTAAACGACAAAACATTTCCTACATCTTCCGGTGGATTAACACACGACATCCACCGGTCACTAAACGACAAAACATTTCCTACATCTTCCGGTGGATTAACACACGACATCCACCGGTCACTAAACGACAAAACATTTCCTACATCTTCCGGTGGATTAACACACGACATCCACCGGTCACTAAACGACAAAACATTTCCTACATCTTCCGGTGGATTAACACACGACATCCACCGGTCACTAAACGACAAAACATTTCCTACATCTTCCGGTGGATTAACACACGACATCCACCGGTCACTAAACGACAAAACATTTCCTACATCTTCCGGTGGATTAACACACGACATCCACCGGTCACTAAACGACAAAACATTTCCTACATCTTCCGGTGGATTAACACACGACATCCACCGGTCACTAAACGACAAAACATTTCCTACATCTTCCGGTGGATTAACACACGACATCCACCGGTCACTAAACGACAAAACATTTCCTACATCTTCCGGTGGATTAACACACGACATCCACCGGTCACTAAACGACAAAACATTTCCTACATCTTCCGGTGGATTAACACACGACATCCACCGGTCACTAAACGACAAAACATTTCCTACATCTTCCGGTGGATTAACACACGACATCCACCGGTCACTAAACGACAAAACATTTCCTACATCTTCCGGTGGATTAACACACGACATCCACCGGTCACTAAACGACAAAACATTTCCTACATCTTCCGGTGGATTAACACACGACATCCACCGGTCACTAAACGACAAAACATTTCCTACATCTTCCGGTGGATTAACACACGACATCCACCGGTCACTAAACGACAAAACATTTCCTACATCTTCCGGTGGATTAACACACGACATCCACCGGTCACTAAACGACAAAACATTTCCTACATCTTCCGGTGGATTAACACACGACATCCACCGGTCACTAAACGACAAAACATTTCCTACATCTTCCGGTGGATTAACACACGACATCCACCGGTCACTAAACGACAAAACATTTCCTACATCTTCCGGTGGATTAACACACGACATCCACCGGTCACTAAACGACAAAACATTTCCTACATCTTCCGGTGGATTAACACACGACATCCACCGGTCACTAAACGACAAAACATTTCCTACATCTTCCGGTGGATTAACACACGACATCCACCGGTCACTAAACGACAAAACATTTCCTACATCTTCCGGTGGATTAACACACGACATCCACCGGTCACTAAACGACAAAACATTTCCTACATCTTCCGGTGGATTAACACACGACATCCACCGGTCACTAAACGACAAAACATTTCCTACATCTTCCGGTGGATTAACACACGACATCCACCGGTCACTAAACGACAAAACATTTCCTACATCTTCCGGTGGATTAACACACGACATCCACCGGTCACTAAACGACAAAACATTTCCTACATCTTCCGGTGGATTAACACACGACATCCACCGGTCACTAAACGACAAAACATTTCCTACATCTTCCGGTGGATTAACACACGACATCCACCGGTCACTAAACGACAAAACATTTCCTACATCTTCCGGTGGATTAACACACGACATCCACCGGTCACTAAACGACAAAACATTTCCTACATCTTCCGGTGGATTAACACACGACATCCACCGGTCACTAAACGACAAAACATTTCCTACATCTTCCGGTGGATTAACACACGACATCCACCGGTCACTAAACGACAAAACATTTCCTACATCTTCCGGTGGATTAACACACGACATCCACCGGTCACTAAACGACAAAACATTTCCTACATCTTCCGGTGGATTAACACACGACATCCACCGGTCACTAAACGACAAAACATTTCCTACATCTTCCGGTGGATTAACACACGACATCCACCGGTCACTAAACGACAAAACATTTCCTACATCTTCCGGTGGATTAACACACGACATCCACCGGTCACTAAACGACAAAACATTTCCTACATCTTCCGGTGGATTAACACACGACATCCACCGGTCACTAAACGACAAAACATTTCCTACATCTTCCGGTGGATTAACACACGACATCCACCGGTCACTAAACGACAAAACATTTCCTACATCTTCCGGTGGATTAACACACGACATCCACCGGTCACTAAACGACAAAACATTTCCTACATCTTCCGGTGGATTAACACACGACATCCACCGGTCACTAAACGACAAAACATTTCCTACATCTTCCGGTGGATTAACACACGACATCCACCGGTCACTAAACGACAAAACATTTCCTACATCTTCCGGTGGATTAACACACGACATCCACCGGTCACTAAACGACAAAACATTTCCTACATCTTCCGGTGGATTAACACACGACATCCACCGGTCACTAAACGACAAAACATTTCCTACATCTTCCGGTGGATTAACACACGACATCCACCGGTCACTAAACGACAAAACATTTCCTACATCTTCCGGTGGATTAACACACGACATCCACCGGTCACTAAACGACAAAACATTTCCTACATCTTCCGGTGGATTAACACACGACATCCACCGGTCACTAAACGACAAAACATTTCCTACATCTTCGGCTATACCAAGTATATACACCACTGGGCTCATTAAGGGGCGGATAAATTCCTTAACAACAAATCTGATCACATGTTCAGATCCCCCTGTGAAATTGGAAGTGGATCAACTCTCCCAAGTATAAATATCCACTGTCTCATTAAGGGGCGGATTACTTCCCTTAACAGTGAAACTGATTCACACAGCTGTTTCAATATGTTCAATCCTCACTATGCCAACATCCATTCAAATTTATTTTCGTATACTTTTTAAAAATATGATGCATGACATACCAACACATTCCAGCATACAAACCCTAATGTTTTGTGATGTAGGCCGGAAGGCACAAGCAAACTTTACTTACCTGGTCTCCTGGAAAAACTTGGTTGCAAGCTACTTTGGGTATTACTCAAACCAAATTCGGAGGAAATCGCTGGGGGAAGTCGAAGGGGGTATCCTATCGCGCTCTGCTAAGCTGAGGAGCTGAAAATGGAGAGGGAATGAAGTAAATAGTGGCGGCTACTTCATTAATAGTTTCCTTAAATACATTATCCACCTTTGAATTTCTAATTACCCTTATGCCCTTGCCTAGTCATCCACTAACCCTACATTTAATATTGCCATATAAATTGTGCCATTAGTTTAAAAGGAATAGAGAAACGGTTTGATAGAACCGGGTATTACAATCTACCCTCCTTAAAAGAATTTTGTCCTCAAAATTCAGTACCTGAATAATTCTGGATGTTGGTCCATCATGTCTTGCTGGCACTCCCAAGTTGTCTCCTCTATGTTCTGATTGTGTCATAAGACTTTTACCAATGGAACCTCCTTGTTGCGCAATACCTTTACTGCATAATCTAAGATCCTTACTGGCTTCTCCTCATAAGTAAGAGTAGGAAGGACTTCAATGTTCTGCTGTTCTATAATCTGCGAAGGATCTCAAACACATTTCTTTAGCATGGAAACGTGAAACACATTATGAATTCCCTCCAAAGAGGCTTGTAACTGAAGTTGATATGCTGCCTTCCCAATTCTCTTCACGATTTGGAAAGGTCCAATATATCTGGGGTTTAACTTGCCTCTTTTCCCAAACCTCACAACTCCTTTAAAAGGTGACACCTTAAGGAAAACTTCATTACCAACATCAAATTCTAATTCTCTTCGTCTTTTGTTTGCATAGCTTTTCTGCCGGCTTTGAGCTGTTAAGATTCTTTGTCGGATAAGAGCAATCTTCTCCACTGTCTGTTGCAAAATGTCAGGACCAAACAACTGTGCTTCTCCAACTTCATCCCAATACAATGGAGATCTGCACTTCCGTCCATACAATGCCTCGTATGGTGCCATGCCTATTGTTGCCTGAAAACTGTTATTATAAGAGAACTCAACCAATGGTAAATACTTACTCCAAGAACCTTGAAATTCCAGCACACAAGCCCTGAGCATATCCTCTAACGTTTGGATAGTTCTCTCGGATTGTCCATCGGTTTGAGGATGAAAGACTGTGCTAAAACTAAACTGTGTCCCCATAGCCTTGTGCAAACTTTTCCAAAACTTAGATGTAAATCTGGAGTCTCGGTCTGAAACTATGGTGCTTGGAACACCATGCAGTCTAACAACTTTATGCACATACAAGTCAGCAAGCTGATCCATCGAGTGAGTCATATTTATTAGTAGGAAATGAGCTGATTTGGTTAAACGATCAACTATCACCCAAATTGCATCATGTCCCTTTTCTGTTCTAGGTAATCCCGTAACAAAATCCATAGTTATTTGTTCCCATTTCCATTCGGTAACTGGTAAAGGTTGTAATGTCCCAGCAGGCCTCTGATGTTCAGCTTTGACTTGCTGGCAGACCAGACATGACTCCACATTCTCCGCCACACTTCTCTTCATACCTGGCCACCAATAATGTTGCTTGAGATCTCTGTATATTTTTGTACCTCCAGGATGAACGGAAAGTCTGGAGGAATGTGCCTCAGATAGGATTTCCTTTCTAAGTTCAGTATCAGCCGGAACAAACCATCTACTTCGAAACTTAAGAATTCCATCAGCTGAGCAGTTGAAATCCAACTTATCAGTAGAATCTATGCACAACTTATACTTATTACATTCAGCGTCATTCATTTGAACTTCCTTTATTTTCTCCAAAATAGTTGGCCTCAAAGATATGGCCGAAAGCATGGCTGACACACTAGACACAGCTTCTAGGTTAAATCTTTGGAATTCTGTCTCTAAAGCTATTGGTATTTCTAGAATCAATGCAGAGACTGAATGAATCACTCTACTCAAAGCATCAGCCGCTACATTCGCCTTGCCAGGGTGGTACTTAATCTCAAAATCATAATCTTTAACGAACTCTAACCACCTACGTTGCCTCATATTCAGCTCCTTTTGCGTGAAAATGTATTTCAGACTTTTATGATCCGAAAATATCTCACAGGTTTTGTAACACCTGGTTTCAATATAAATCAAAATAAGTTATTAAACGGAGGTATATAATCTTAAGGTTTAAAAATTGAGTGAAATGTTGATTAGGTTATTAAGTGACTAGGCAGGGGCAAGATGGTAATTGTGAATTTATATTGTGGATAACGTATTTAAGGGAAGTGTTAATGAGGTAGCCGCCACTGTTTCATTTCATTTCCTCTTCCACTCTCAGCTCCTCAGCTTAGCAGAGCGCGATAGGAGACCCTCTTCGATCCCTCCAGCGATTTCCTCAGAACTAGGTGAGTTTTGCTTCTATTTCTTGCTACATTGTAACTGTCGAGGGTTGATAAATGAAGTTTTGAGAATGCGGTATGTGAGTGCTAGTTTCGGTTTATGAGTTGAATCGGGAATGCACTACGATTAGGGCTTCCAAACTAATTTCCTTAGCTTTCTGGGTAGCTAGAAAGAAGTTTGACGAAAGTTTAAATTAATGTTCGATTTATGGAACTAGGTTTGAGCAAATTCCCGAGGGAGAGGTTTCAACAAGCTTCCCAGGAGACCAGGTAAGTGAAGTTTGCTTGTGCCTTCGGGCCTACATCACAAAACGTTAGGGTTATGATTACTTGTGTGAATCTGTATTCTATGCATCATGTTTTTTAAAACCTACGAAAATGAATTTGAATGCATGATTGGCATGGTAAGGATGAAATATTGAAACAGTCATGAGAATCAGTTTCACTGTTAAGGGAATTAATCCACCCCTTAATGAGACAGGGATGTATGTACTTTGGGAGATGTGATCCAACTCCAATTCACAGGGGGATCTGAACAGGAGAATCAGTTCACTGTTAAGGGAATTAATCCACCCCTTAATGAGATCAGGGATGTATGTACTTTGGAGAGGGATGTATGTACTTTGGGAGAGTTGATCCAACTCCCAATTTCACAGGGGGATCTGAACAGGAGAATCAGTTTCACTGTTAAGGGAATTAATCCACCCCTTAATGAGACAGGGATGTATGTACTTTGGGAGAGTTGATCCAACTCCCAATTTCACAGGGGGATCTGAACAGGAGAATCAGTTTCACTGTTAAGGGAATTAATCCACCCCTTAATGAGACAGGGATGTATGTACTTTGGGAGAGTTGATCCAACTCCCAATTTCACAGGGGGATCTGAACAGGAGAATCAGTTTCACTGTTAAGGGAATTAATCCACCCCTTAATGAGACAGGGATGTATGTACTTTGGGAGAGTTGATCCAACTCCCAATTTCACAGGGGGATCTGAACAGGAGAATCAGTTTCACTGTTAAGGGAATTAATCCACCCCTTAATGAGACAGGGATGTATGTACTTTGGGAGAGTTGATCCAACTCCCAATTTCACAGGGGGATCTGAACAGGAGAATCAGTTTCACTGTTAAGGGAATTAATCCACCCCTTAATGAGACAGGGATGTATGTACTTTGGGAGAGTTGATCCAACTCCCAATTTCACAGGGGGATCTGAACAGGAGAATCAGTTTCACTGTTAAGGGAATTAATCCACCCCTTAATGAGACAGGGATGTATGTACTTTGGGAGAGTTGATCCAACTCCCAATTTCACAGGGGGATCTGAACAGGAGAATCAGTTTCACTGTTAAGGGAATTAATCCACCCCTTAATGAGACAGGGATGTATGTACTTTGGGAGAGTTGATCCAACTCCCAATTTCACAGGGGGATCTGAACAGGAGAATCAGTTTCACTGTTAAGGGAATTAATCCACCCCTTAATGAGACAGGGATGTATGTACTTTGGGAGAGTTGATCCAACTCCCAATTTCACAGGGGGATCTGAACAGGAGAATCAGTTTCACTGTTAAGGGAATTAATCCACCCCTTAATGAGACAGGGATGTATAACGAAGCATGAGCAACTGAGTGAGAAAGTAGAAATTGCATATTAGGAATTATATTTCGTTGTTTCATTTCTTGTTCGGCTTTACTTACTTAGCATTAGGCTAATAGATGAGTTTTGTGATGTAGGTGTTGAGGGACACTGCAGGTGAGTTTCCTGAGTGCACAGAAAATTGATGTGGTTGGAGGAGTACATCCAAGTCGTTTCACTGTTAAGGGAATTAATCCACCCCTTAATGAGACAGGGATGTATGTACTTTGGGAGAGTTGATCCAACTCCCAATTTCACAGGGGGATCTGAACAGGAGAATCAGTTTCACTGTTAAGGGAATTAATCCACCCCTTAATGAGACAGGGATGTATGTACTTTGGGAGAGTTGATCCAACTCCCAATTTCACAGGGGGATCTGAACAGGAGAATCAGTTTCACTGTTAAGGGAATTAATCCACCCCTTAATGAGACAGGGATGTATGTACTTTGGGAGAGTTGATCCAACTCCCAATTTCACAGGGGGATCTGAACAGGAGAATCAGTTTCACTGTTAAGGGAATTAATCCACCCCTTAATGAGACAGGGATGTATGTACTTTGGGAGAGTTGATCCAACTCCCAATTTCACAGGGGGATCTGAACAGAATACGTTTTGTCGTTTAGTGACCGGATGACAAATTTTACGTTTTGTCGTTTAGTGACCGGAAGACAAATCTCATGTTTTGTCGTTAGTAAACGGAAGACAAATCTTATGTTTTGCGTTTAGTGACCGGAAGACAAATTTACGTTTTGTCGTTTAATGACCGGATGACAAATTTTACGTTTTGTCGTTTAGTGACCGGAAGACAAATCTTACGTTTTGTCGTTTAGTGACGGATGACAAATCTTATGTTTTGTCGTTTAGTGACCGGTGGGGGTCTTCAAATAGCTTTCCCTTTTCGTTGACTTTGTTCAGCGGCACGTGAATTTGACTTTTGCAACCTTTAAAGGTTTTCACGAGTTAAACCTTTGCTTCTTAACCGATGTTCTTAACGTTTTCCCACGCTATTTCGACAGGCTTTGTTTAATTTTATTTTTGTTTTAAACGATTTCCGCTGCAAGTTTTCATGTTTTATCAAATGTCCAAATTTTGAATTTTGAACGAAGTTTTAATTTGGTCCAAGTTTTCATAAAAAGTTTCGGACTTATGAGTAACAAACCGGGTTCAGTAAACTCGGGGTGTTACAGGTTTGTCCATACAGGTAGTGCCTCCAAATCTTTAATGCAAAAACCACAGCAGCTAATTCTAAGTCATGTGTAGGGTAATTCTTTTCATGTACTTTTAACTGCCTAGAAGCATAAGCTATAACCTTTCCATCTTGCATTAACACACATCCAAGACCAATCTTGGAAGCATCACAGTAAATGCTAAACTTTCCACTCTCATCGGGTAGGGTCAATATAGGGGCATTGGTCAGTTTCTTTTTCAAGGTCTGGAAACTGGACTCACACTCCTCTGTCCAAGCATACTTGATATTTTTCCTAGTTAACCGAGTGAGGGGTGTTGCAATCTTTGAGAATCCTTCAATAAATTTTCTGTAATATCTTGCTAACCTGAGAAAACTTCGAATATCTGTAGCATTCTTCGGTTGGGGCCACTCCTTAACTGCTTGAACCTTGGCTGGATCGACAGATATCCCATCACCAGAGATCACATGACCAAGAAAGTGAACTCTGTCCAACCAAAACTCACACTTGGAAAACTTAGCATAAAGTTGGTGCTGTCTAAGTACTCCTAACACCAAACTCAAATACCTTGCATGCTCATCCTTAGTTCTAGAATAGATCAGAATGTCGTCTATGAATACTATGACAAACTTGTCCAAATACTCGTGAAACACCCTATTCATGAGATCCATGAAGGCTGCTGGTGCATTTGTCAAACCAAAAGACATAACCAAAAACTCATAATGTCCGTATCTTGTGCGAAAGGCAGTCTTTGGGATATCTTCAGATTTAACCTTCAACTGGTAATAATCGGACCTAAGGTCAATCTTGGAGAAAACTCTTGCACCCCTAAGCTGGTCAAACAAGTCATCATGTCTCGGCAAAGGGTATTTGTTTTTGACAGTTAACTTATTCAATTCTCTATAGTCTATGCACATACGCATTGATCCATCCTTCTTTTTGACAAAAAGGACAGGTGCACCCCATGGTGAAAAGCTAGGGCGTATGAACCCCTTCTCCAACAAATCCTCTAACTGTTTCTTTAATTCCTTAAGTTCAGTTGGAGCTAATCTATATGGATTCTTAGACACAGGCTCGGCTCCAGGGTAAATATCTACAACAAATTCAATTTCCCTATCTGGTAGCAAACCAGGAAGGTCATCTAGGAATACTTCTGGAAAATCTTGGACAACTAAAACATTTTTGGGGCTTGATTTTCCTACTGTTTGTGTGTCTAAAGCACTGGCCAAAAAGCACAAATACTCTCTGCAAGGGGAGGGTATTGTGTTAATAGAGGTCATCACAGACATTTCCTTACCTTTCTTTGAGGCTTGAAAGGTGTGTTTCAAACTACCAGGGGGTTGGAAGCTAACTATTCCAGTCCTACAATCTATTGTGGCATGATGCTTAAACAGCCAGTCCATTCCTAGGATTACATCAAATCCTAATATATCCATAATTATAAGGTCAGCAGGTAAACTTACATTCCCTACTAACACTTCACTGCCAAGCATCACTTGGTTAGAGTGCATGTGTTCACCGGAAGGCAATGCAACATTAAACACATGCATGGAAGGGGTAAACTGTACGTCTAACTTAACAGCAAAAGCAGATGCTATAAATGAATGTGTGGCACCAGAATCTATTAAAGTAAAAGCAGGCACAGAGTTGATCAATATAGTACCTGACACCACAGCAGGCTGTTCCTCACCCGACTCCGTCATGGAGAATATTCTTGGCTTGATCATAGTAGGGCCACTCTTAGGAACCGAACAATCTCTGCTAATGTGGCCGACCTTGTTACAATTGTAACATCTGGTGATTCTAGGCTTCGAGCACTCCTTGAACGTGTGTCCAACCTCCTCACAGTTGAAACACTTTCCAAGGCCCAGTCTGCATTCCCCCGGATGGTTCTTCAAACATTTGGGACACTGGGGAAATTTCCTGACATTCTGTACCTTTCCTCCTACTCCTTGGCTATTTTGGCCTTCACTTGGCCTCTTCGTTCCTCTCTGTTGGTGTGGTTGGTTAAACCTTTGTGGGACCTCCTTTGGTTTAGCACACTTTCCTTCAGCTTCTTCCACTTCCAGGGCAGTGGACACAACCTCACTGAAGGTCAAGCCCTTGATTCCACAGAATTTAACCCCTCGGTAAATTTCTGGCTTCAGTCCATGCATAAATTTGAACACCTTTTCCTCGTCCTTGTGAGCAAAATGCCCAGCAAACCTAGACAGGGGCTCGAACTGTCTTCTATACTCGGCCACAGACCCTGTCTGCTTCAAGTTCAAGAACTCCAACTTCTTCGCGGTCTGGACAGTACTGTTAAAATACTTCCCATAGAAAATGTCCTTGAATTGTGACAAAGGCATCGTCAAAACATCTGTGGTGGTCTCAATTGTTTCCCACCAGAGTTGAGCTTCACCAGCTAAATGAAAGGTTGCCAACGTGACTTTTTCTCCTTCTCCAATGTTGGCACACCTAAACATGCTTTAAATCTTTCTAAGCCACCCTTCAGCCACAGCAGGATCAGATGACTGACCATCAAACGTGGGTGGTCTTAGTCTCCGGAATCTATCCCCGGAATGCTCATTGCTAGAACCCGAGTTGGCACTTCCTTGTACCTCTCGGTTCAGCAGTACTCCTAGCTGATCGGATTGCTGGCGCATTAATTCTGCCTGCTGTCGCACTAGATCTTTCAACTGTCCGATTACACTAGAATCATCTGTGCTTCCCGGAGTTGGTGTCTCTCTCTGCACTCTTGGCCTTCCCGGTCGTCTGGACATTTTTGCTATATTCCTGTACAGGGTCAACTATTTTTATAATATCTAATAACTGTACTTAACATAAACACTTACAGTTTTTGGAGTACTTCCATGCAACGATTGGCACTGATGAGTGATCTTTTGAACGGTTTAACTGAATGTCTCTGATACCACACTGTAACGCCCCGAGTTATCTGAACCCGGTTCGTCACACCATACCCGTACATGACAAAAATTTCAACTGTATTTATTATTATTATTCTTTTTAAAAAACTTGACATAAGCGGAATCTTCAAAACAATAATATTCGAAACTTGTAGCGGAAATCATTTAAGTAAAATGGAGTTAAACAAAACTATTGTACAAGGCTTGAATACTCAGTTAGAATTTTTTGGGAATAATCGGCAAAAGGAATAAAGGATTAAATCGCAGAACACTTTATGGGTTTCAAAAGTCAAACGCATCGCCCGCTGGACAAAGTCAACAAAAAGGGCTGAAGCAGAAAATAGAAGACATCATCCGGTGGCAAAACGACAAAATACGCTCTACACCTTCTAGTGACGTCAGCCGGATGATCGACGATATACAGCATCCACCGGTGGCTAGACGACAAAACACTTCTTACATCTTCCGGTAGATTATCATACGACATTCACCGGTCACAAAACGACAAAACATTCCTACATCTTCGGTGGATTACACAACGACATCCACCGGTCACTAAACGACAAAACATTTCCTACATCTTCCGGTGGATTAACACACGACATCCACCGGTCACTAAACGACAAAACATTTCCTACATCTTCCGGTGGATTAACACACGACATCTACCGATCACTAAACGACAAAACATTTCCTACATCTTCCGGTGGATTAACACACGACATCTACCGATCACTAAACGACAAAACATTTCCTACATCTTCCGGTGGATTAACACACGACATCTACCGATCACTAAACGACAAAACATTTCCTACATCTTCCGGTGGATTAACACACGACATCTACCGATCACTAAACGACAAAACATTTCCTACATCTTCCGGTGGATTAACACACGACATCTACCGATCACTAAACGACAAAACATTTCCTACATCTTCCGGTGGATTAACACACGACATCTACCGATCACTAAACGACAAAACATTTCCTACATCTTCCGGTGGATTAACACACGACATCTACCGATCACTAAACGACAAAACATTTCCTACATCTTCCGGTGGATTAACACACGACATCTACCGATCACTAAACGACAAAACATTTCCTACATCTTCCGGTGGATTAACACACGACATCTACCGATCACTAAACGACAAAACATTTCCTACATCTTCCGGTGGATTAACACACGACATCCACCGGTCACTAAACGACAAAACATTTCCTACATCTTCCGGTGGATTAACACACGACATCCACCGGTCACTAAACGACAAAACATTTCCTACATCTTCCGGTGGATTAACACACGACATCTACCGATCACTAAACGACAAAACATTTCCTACATCTTCCGGTGGATTAACACACGACATCTACCGATCACTAAACGACAAAACATTTCCTACATCTTCCGGTGGATTAACACACGACATCCACCGGTCACTAAACGACAAAACATTTCCTACATCTTCCGGTGGATTAACACACGACATCCACCGGTCACTAAACGACAAAACATTTCCTACATCTTCCGGTGGATTAACCACTGAAGACATCTTCCGATAGACAACAAACAACAACTCAACCTATAGAAAAGAATTTACTCACTTCACTAAAACAATTCAAAAACATTTCAAACCATCACATTACTAAAATTCCAGTGAGTGCCAACATTAAATCCCAACAAAAATACTATTAACAGAAAAATCTCGAAATTGTATTGAAAACATTGAAATCACTTCTGTAATGAAAATTCAACATACTTAAATTGAAATACTGTCAACTAAACTTTCATACCATCAGACAACAGTTAACCCGCCTCATCAGTTTACCAGGCCGAGGCATGAATGTACTCCTCCAACCACATCTAATCATCTGTGCAATCAGGAAATTCACCTGCAGTATCCTCAACACCTACATTACAAAACTCATCTATTAGCCTAATGCTAAGTAAGTAAAGCTGTAATGAAATGAAACACTGAAATATATATAAATTCCTAATCATGCAATTTCTACTTTCTCAACTCAAATGTTCATGTTTCGTTTCTGTTCAGATCCCCCTGTCAAATTGGGAGCTGGATCAACTCTCCCAAAGTATATACATCCACTGGCTCATTAAGGGGTGGATAAATTCCCTTAACAGCAAATCTGATTCACATGTTCAGATCCCCCTGTGAAATTGGAAGTTGGATCAACTCTCCCAAAGTATTAATATCCGCTGTCTCATTAAGGGGCGGATTACTTCCCTTAACAGTGAAACTGATTCACACAGCTGTTTCAATATGTTCAATCCTCACTATGCCAACATGCATTCAAATTCATTTTCGTGTACTTTTTAAAAAATATGATGCATGACATACCAACACATTCCAGCATACAAACCCTAATGTTTTGTGATGTAGGCCCGAAGGCACAAGCAAACTTTACTTACCTGGTCTCCTGGAAAAACTTGGTTGCAAGCTACTTTGGGTATTACTCAAACCAAGTTCGGAGGAAATCGCTGAAAGAAGTCGAAGGGGGTCTCCTATCGCGTTCTGCTAAGCTGAGGAGCTGAAAATGGAGAGGGAATGAAGTAAACAGTGGCGGCTACTTCATTAATACTTTCCTTAAATACGTTATCCACCTTTGAATTTCTAATTACCCTTATGCCCTTGCCTAGTCATCCACTAACCCTACATTTAATATTGCCATATAAATTGTGCCATTAGTTTAAAAGGAATAGAGAAACGGTTTGATAGAACCGGGTATTACAGTAACGCCCCCGAACCCACCCTGGCTCGGTACGCTACTTGGCTCACTCTAACCCCGATGAAAACGACATTTAAACCTAATTTAAAATAATTTTCATAAACCCTAAAACATAAAATAAAACTGACACAGCATAATGTAAAACTAAATCTCTCGAAACTCTCTTCTGTTATACATACCTGCCTAGACTCCCTAATTCCCTTACTCCTAACCTTTAAGCACCACGGCGTCCTTTCCGAAAATTTTGGCAAAGTAACGCCTGGAAATGGCGCCTCCAAAAAGCTAGGTACCTGCAACCGAATAAATCCCAACCAATCCAAAATATTCTTACTCAACTATCCACTCAACTATCCAGCATACGAAATCTCCAAATAACAGTAAAGAGAAAAACTATACTACTAACATCCCTAAGAGAAGAAAATTCACAGTATAGGGCAACGCATCACCCTTAACTATGACTATATACAACAATACAAATAGCTAGACAATAACTCTCAAAACATCAACCGAAAAGAGACACATAATCCCATCATTTCCACAACCAGACATCTACAATAAACTATCGAAATACAACGTCCCACATTCTCCCGAAGACCATGGTTGAGTCACCCCGACAATTGCCCGCACCGGCATGCTCCATGCGCCACCGACTGCCGCCTAATCCTGGCTCCCTCGTCTAGCTCACCTGTACACCTGTCGCCACCTACACCAAAGAAAACACACACACACACGTAAGCTTACGCTTAGCAAGTAGGGATAACAAGTACAAACATACACTATGCACACACAACTCTCACACAATCCTAACACATGCCGTTCCACCCCCAACATCTTTCGTAGCAAATCCACTCACAACATCATACGTATACTCAGTCAGGTGCCTCTTGCAGAACCTCCCGAAGTTTGCCATATTTCAGACACTACTTCGCGACGAGGAACCACTGCATATCTTTTGTGGAAACCTCCCGAAGCTTGCCATATTTCAGACACTACTTCGCGACGAGGAACCACTGCATACCTTTTGTGGAAACCTTCCGAAGCTTGCCATATTTCAGACACTACTTCGCGATGAGGAACCACTGCATACCTTTTGTGGAAACCTCCCAAAGCTTGCCATATTTCAGACACTACTTCGCGACGAGGAACCACTGCATACCTTTCGTGGAAACCTCCCGAAGCTTGCCATATTTCAGACACTACTTCGCGACGAGGAACCACTTTATGGAAACCTCCCGAAGCTTGCCATATTTCAGACACTACTTCGCGACGAGGAACCCCTGCATAACTTTTGTGGAAACCTCCCGAAGCTTGCCATATTTCAGACACTACTTCGCAACGAGGAACCACTTTATGAAAACCTCCCGAAGCTTGCCATATTTCAGGCACTACTTCGCGACGAGGAACCACTGCATACCTTTTGTGGAAACCTCCCGAAGCTTGCCATATTTCAGACACTACTTCGCGACGAGGAACCACCGCCAACAGACCACTTTCAATCCATATCGTACTCACATTTCAAAACCATGCTCAACCACAACCAAACATTTAAAACCATGCATGTCCCACAAATACTTAACCAGACCAAAACAATGCAAAGCAATCAACAACAACAATTCCCAAACAAAGCAAAGCAATCAACCAACAATGCTTAACCAACAAAGGAGACAACCAAACAACAAAATAAATCCTACCATTCCATGGTGTAGGCCCGAAGGCAAAACATAAACATCCTCTTCTTACCTGGTGTCCTAGCCCGTTCAGAATGCTCGATTTCCTGTCCACCTACGGCTCGACCTACGATAAATAGACATCAAACCATTAAAATCAAGCCTACATTCACCAATTACTCTCAAACTACTGTTTCTAGCCTAATCCAACTAAAACCCAACTAAACGGGCCACTAATTTGGGTTCGGTAAAACTCGACCCAAAACTTCAAACGCGTGTAACTTTTGCGTCAGATATCGGAATCGAACGATTCTAGTGGCCACATACTCCTCTAATAAACTATTTTAACCAGCCAAAAGGAATTTCAAAACAAATAAACCTAGCTAGGTCAAAATGGCAAAAAACCCAATCCTGCCCTAAATCCAGAATTTCCCCTTTTCTAGTTTTTCATCAATTCTCATCCAATTCCTCACCAATCAAACATTCTCACACCCAATTAGCATAATCTAGCAAAACCCTAAGGATTTACACAGGAAAACCGAAGAACTCAAATTGGTAGTTCTCTGATTTTTGCTCAAATTGAGTTCCTCAAGGTTCAACGGCCATCGCCGGTTCAAGGGTTGGCAAACCCACGCCGGAGGTGACCAAATCCAGCCGGTGATCGGAGCTCAAACCCGCTCATCACCTATGGCAACGACAGAACCGAAACAAGGCACAAAAGGGGACTTACCGTTCGATTCGTGCGTGGAGATGGGCCGGAATCCTCCCGCCGCCGTTGTCTGGCCGGAGAGAGTCGGAAGTCGCCGGTGAACCGCGCCGAACACCGCTCGCGTCGCGTGTCTCCCTCCTCTCCCCTGTTCTCGGGTGCTCGAACTCAACAGAATGGCTTCGGCCATTCTATCGTGTTATTTTATTTTTATTTTTATAATAATAATAATAATAATATATCTTATTACTCTTAATAAATCGTCATTTACCATTTTGGCCTCCCGTGTTTTTGACCATTTGAATTTCGTTAAATCTCGTTCTTAAATGATAACCCACGGCTTAATTTCGCTGGAAATACCCGAACCTAATTTAATAAACATTTTAGTTCAACCAATTTATTCACTTTTAATTACTTTACCTTTTTATTATTTTCTCTCCAATTCTTTCTCGGGTGTTACAATCAACCCTCCTTACAAAAATTTTGTCCTCAAAATTTGCGTACCCTATTCTTCCTCAACTTACTCCCTCGCATTCTATCTTTGAACCTTTGGTTTGCCACGTAAACTCTAAATTTCGCTACGTCCTTACTCCCTTCCACTTCTATCTCTTAACCTTACTTATATCAGCCAATCAAAACAATTTATACCTCGAACGATCTTAACATCTTGTTAGTTATTTCCAACACAGCCCTCCTACTCAAAATTCTCACCATTAAATCTACCAACAAAATCTATCAACTATTCTTAAAATGTACTCAGAATCGTCATACTTACACTCATCACGCTCAACTTGTCTAACTTCTAATTTAGTCACCACCAAACAATCTAATTCTTAGGTAAACAATCCAATTCTTAGGTCGAAACTAGCTTTTTCCTCACCTTACCCTCACCACTCATCACCCAAATACCCTAAATGGTATATATATATATTCACTACTCTCAATGTATCTAGCCTCTACCGCAATCATCACCAAATATTCTCAAACCGTTAGGTCTAAACTAACTCTCACTTCTCCTAGAACTAATTGCATCTAATTCTTCACGTTTTAGCTTAACACTCGAGTTCTAACTTACATCCTATGCTTGAACTTATCCACTCTCAAACATATCAACTCCAGCCTAAGCTCCATTCACAAAATCACTGGTTTCGTCTACGTTAGATACGAGTCGAACCTATAATTTTCTAACTTAACATTATCCCTAAATCACTCACACACTTTTCGTGCAATATCTCGTTCCTCTTATTCAAAATTCTCTAATTCCTCAGATCTTACGCTACTAATTACTTAAGGTTCAGACCTCAAAGTCTAACCTTCCCCTTTCTATAGTATACAACTTCTAATAGTATACGACTTCTAATTTCTTTCCAAGTTTCTTAACACTAATACAAATATTTTCCTAACTCACTTTACAATACGTCACCTAACTTATTTGAACTCTCAATGTATTCCTAATCATGTAACATCAAAACTTAATCAATAAACTTCTTATTCTAAATCCTCAAGTTTCAACTTCCCTTCGATCTTACTATCGCTCACTACCTAACTATGCACTCGAAGTACTACCTAAGTTTTCATTCACTCCAATTTGTCAATTCTCTATGACTCTAAGTTGGGTCATTCTAAACTATACATTCCAATGCTCAATAATCTTAACAATTATTGTCTTTACTACCCTTCACAATATCTCCCCAAAGTTTTAATTTTCCTAACTCTGCATCCTAGAGCTAGAGTCTTTATACTGCTATTAACTTCAATTAACTCAATTATCACTTATACTTTCAAACTGTTCCAACTTAATTCTCATTCTAACTTTTCCTTTAACTACGTTCACTTAGTTACTTTTCTAATCCCAAATTCATCAACACTTACATACTATCTTAACCTCATATCTCCTAAACTACAGTAATACCGTAACACTAAGAACTCAGTACATAAACATATTACCCAAAATCCTTAAGCTTTAACTTCCTTTCTACTTTACCGTCTCATTCCTAACATATCACTTTTATCTCTTACACTTACTTATATCTCGAAAAATCCTGACATTTAATTAGTTATTTCCAACATAACCCTCAGTTTATCTAATCTCGACTGCAATCATCACCAAACATTCTCAAACTCTGAGATCTCAACTAACTCCTTCCTAACTTTTCACTCAATACTCTAAATGGTGTTTACACCACCTCCTTGATTACGAACCGAAACTTTCATAACCCTTCTGCTTCAACCTTACTCATACAATTTTCCATGTGAGTAGTAATTCTCTAAGGGAAACCCATCCTATGTGTATCATTCTTACACTCACCCTAGTTTATCTCATTCTAAGGTGTGTCTCGCCTTACATTAAACCCACTATGTCCTTACCTATTTAATACTAGGACACAACTCACACATTTCCTAACGACTATCACTTCTACTTATAAAATTTTCTACTCTCTTTATCCTCAATCCTACTTGTATCTATTCTACAGATGTTACCTTGTCTGTTTCGTTTTTAAAATAAATTCATAACTATTAAATTACTAGCTATTCGAACCATAGGTTCACTAAATCTATAAGTTGGTTAATGGGATCCACCGAAGTTGTCACGGTACATTCAAGATATTCTGTCTAATCCAGAACAAGGCAAAAAATCTACTCTCAGCTAACTAAATAAAGCTAAAGAAATACTTACAGTCGGTGAAGCACGTTGCATGACGGCCGGCATTGTCGGGTAATCCTTTGAACAACTCGACCATTTTGCTCTGATACCATCTTGTAACGACCCCGAACCCGCCCCGGCTCGGTGCGCTACTTTGCTAACTAATCCTTTGTTAAAAACGACGTTTAAAATAATTTTTGATAAATTTCCAACTCGATTTTCGAGTTTTTCGAACCCTCAAAAAATGTTGGGAAACGTGCGTACACTACGTTTAAAATACTTCAGAAAATGTCGGGTCAAAACATAGTATAAATAGAATTTTTAAAAAAATAGGGAAAGTAAACCTGACGTTGTTTATTTTAAAACCAAAAACCGACACATGCCGTTCCACCCCCAACATCTTTCGTAGCAAATCCACTCACAACATCATACGTATACTAAGTCAGGTGCCTCTTGCAGAACCTGTCGAAGTTTGCCATATTTCAGACATTACTTCGCGACGAGGAACCACTGCATACCTTTTGTGGAAACCTCCCGAAGCTTGCCATATTTCAGACACTACTTTGCGACGAGGAACCACTGCATACCTTTTGTGGAAACCTCCCGAAGCTTGCCATATTTCAGACACTACTTCGCGACGAGGAACCACTTTATGGAAACCTCCCAAAGCTTGCCATATTTCAGACACTACTTCGCGACGAGGAACCCCTGCATAACTTTTGTGGAAACCTCCCAAAACTTGCCATATTTCAGACACTACTTCGCGACGAGGAACCACTTTATGAAAACCTCCCGAAGCTTGCTATATTTCAGACACTACTTCGCGACGAGGAACCACTGCATACCTTTTGTGGAAACCTCCCGAAGCTTGCCATATTTCAGACAATACTTCGCGACGAGGAACCACCGCCAACAGACCACTTTCAATCCATATCATACTCACATTTCAAAACCATGCTTAACCACAACCAAACATTTAAAACCATGCATGTCCCACAAATACTTAACCAGACCAAAACAATGCAAAGCAATCAACCATCAACAATTCCCAAACAAAGCAAAGCAATCAACCAACAATGCTTAACCAACAAAGGAGACAACCAAACAACAAAATAAATCCTACCGTTCCGTGGTGTAGGCCCGAAGGCAAAACATAAACATCCTCTACTTACCTGGTGTCCTAGCCCGTTCAGAATGCTCGATTTCCTGTCCACCTACGGCTCGACCTACGATAAATAGACATCAAACCATTAAAATCAAGCCTACATTCACCAATTACTCTCAAACTACTGTTTCTAGCATAATCCAACTAAAACCCAACTAAACCACTAATTTGGGTTCGGTAAAAACCGACCCAAAACTTCAAACGCGCGTAACTTTTGCGTCGGATATCGGAATCAAACGATTCCAGCGGCCACGTACTCCTCTAATAACCTATTTTAACCTGCTCAAAGGAATTTCAAAACAAATAACCCTAGCTAGGTCAAAATGGCAAAAAACCCGATTCTGCCCTAAATCCAGAATTTCCCCCTTTCTAGTTTTTCATCAATTCTCATCCAATTCCTCACCAATCAAACATTCTCACACCCAATTAGCATAATCTAGCAAAAACCTAAGGATTTACACAGGAAAACCGAAGAAACCAAATTGGGAGTTTCTGATTTTTGTTCAAATTGATTTCCTCACGGTTCAACGGCCATCGCCGGTTCAAGGGTTGGCAAACCCACGCCGGAGGTGACCAAATCCGGCCGGTGATCGGAGCTCAAACCCGCTCATTACCTACGGCCACGACAGAACCGAAACAGGGCACAAAAGGGGACTTACCGTTCGATTCATGCGTGGAGATGGGCCGGAATCCTCCCGCCGCCGTTGTCTGGCCGGAGAGAGTCGGAAGTTGCCGGTGAACCGCGCCGAACACCGCTCGCGTCGCGTGTCTCCCTCCTCTCCCCTGTTCTCGGGTGCTCGAACTCGACAGAATGGCTTCGGCCATTCTTTCGTGTTATTTTATTTTATTTTATAATAATAATAATAATAATAATAATATATCTTATTACCCTTAATAAATCGTCATTTACCATTTTGCCCTCCCGTGTTTTCGACCATTCAAATTTCGTTAAATCTCGTTCTTAAATGATAACCCACAGCTTAATTTCTTTGGAAATACCCGAACCTAATTTAATAAACATTTTAATTCAACCAATTTATTCACTTTTAATTACTTTACCTTTTTATTATTTTCTCTCCAATTCTTTCTCGGGTGTTACATAGGCGATCGCTCGGCAACCGCTCTGGAAGTTTACTTCTAGAGCGCATGCCTTATGGCGATCGATCCCCTTCCCAGGGCGATCGATCGCCCATCGCTCTGGAATTTTATTCCAGAGCGATGCTTCTTCTTCTCTCCACTTTCTTACCTATTCCTTCTTGTTTCTTCCATACATCACAACATAAATTTTCTTATACAAAAAACAAATCACTCAGTCATTGATCATCCAAAACACGGCACCCATATAACCTACAATTTCGAAAAACTCAAGAAAACGAACCGCGTGGATCGCTCTAAAAACCGAGCTATTCCCCCACGGATAAATACCTAAAAACTGTAACGCCCCGGAACCCACCCTGGCTCGGAGCGCTACTTTGCTAACCAATCCATCGTTAAAACTGACTCCCAAACATAAAAGGAAACGAACACATCTGAATTTAAAACTAAACTCCCGAAACTCTCTTATGTCATACCTAGCTGTCTAGACTCACCAAATCCCTTACCCTTACCCCTATCCTTTAAGCACCACGGCGTCATTCCCGAAAATTTTGGCAAAATAACGCCTGAAAATGGCGCCTCCAAAATGTGAAGTACCTGCAAAAGAATCAATTCCCAACCAACCAGATGCAGAATACTCTTACTTAACTAACCAGCAACCAGCGTACGAAATCTCCAAATAACATTAAAAAGGAAACTAAAATACTAACATTCCTAAGCGAGGAAAATCCGCAATACAAGGCGACACATCACCCTTAACTATAACTAAATACAACACTCCCATAACAGTATTTCCATAAACAGAAATCTACAATAAACTATCAAAACACAAAGCCCCACAAACTACCAAAATAGAAATGTCCCACATTCCCCGAAGACCATGGTTGAGTCGCCCCGACAATTGCCCACACCGACATGCTCCATGCGCCACTGACTGCCGCCTAATCCTGGCTTCCTCGTCTAGCTCACCTGTACACCTGTCGCCACCTACACCACAGAACACACACACACGTAAGCTTACGCTTAGCAAGTAGGGATAACAAGTACAAACATACACTATGCACACACAACTCTCACACAATCCTAACACATGCCGTTCCACCCCCAACATTTTTCGTAGCAATTCCACTCACAACATCTTACGTATACTCAATCAAGTGCCTCTTGCAGAACCTCCCGAAGCTTGCCATATTTCAGACACTACTTCGCAACGAGGAACCACTGCATATCTTTTGTGGAAACCTCCCGAAGCTTGCCATATTTCAGACACTACTTCGCGACGAGGAACCAGTGCATATCTTTTGTGGAAACCTCCCGAAACTTGCCATATTTCAGACACTACTTCGCGACGAGGAACCACTGCATATCTTTTGTGGAAACCTCCCGAAGCTTGCCATATTTCAGACACTACTTCGCGACGAGGAACCACTGCATATCTTTTGTGGAAACATCCCGAAGCTTGCCATATTTCAGACACTACTTCGCGACGAGGAACCACTGCATATCTTTTGTGGAAACCTCCCGAAGCTTGCCATATTTCAGACACTACTTCGCGACGAGGAACCACTGCATATCTTTTGTGGAACCCTCCCGAAGCTTGCCATATTTCAGACACTACTTCGCGACGAGGAACCACTGCCAACAGACCACTTTCAATCCATATCGTACTCACATTTCAAAACCATGCTTAACCACAACCAAACATTTAAAACCATGCTTAACCACAACCAACATTTAAACCATGCTTAACCACAACCAACATTTAAAACCATGTTAACCAAACAACTAAACCATACTACCGAACATTTAAGCAACCAAATCAGAACAAAGCAACCAAACAAGGAAACAATCTCAAACACTAACAATAACAACCCAGCAATTCATCAAACAATACTCAAACACTAACAATAGACTATCAAACAATAAATCCTACCGTTCTGTGGTGTAGGCTCGAAGGCAACAAACACACGTCCACTACTTACCTGATCGCTCGGAACGTAATTATTCCCTTCGTCCAACCAAACTATTCGCTCGACAACCTATCAAAGAGGAAAAAATAACTTAGCAAGCCACTAATAAAGTGCTAAAGGATTTTCCTAACTAAAACTAAACAACATTTAAAACAATTCACCCTTAAAGCCCTAAACCCGATTTTTACCCAAATTTTGACCGTCCAACTTCAAACGGTCTTAACTCCCTCGTTTTTCAACAGATTTCGACGAGCCACCCCAATTCGGAAACCTCTACACGTCTACTATCCATTGAAATGCTTAAATTAATCCAACAAACACTTTGGCCAACCCGAAATTGCAGCCAACAGAATCGGCCATCAAGTTTCCTAAACCGGTTTTTGTGTTACTTCTATTTAATCACTCAAACAACCTAAATCATCCATTCAACAACTAAACCAACCAATTTGGAGAGAAAACAAGAATTTGAACTCAAATTTTCGGATTCCATGGTTAGGGTTTTCCAAATCCTAACCAAATCCATGAAAACTACCCTAAAAACTCTAAAAACCAACCCTAATATGTATATAACTTAAAACCCATAAATTTTTACCTTGAAATAACTTGAGAAATTGAAGAACTGAGGAGGAGGAAGGGCGGCTATGGAGGATGAGGGTTTGGGAGAAAAACCCGTGGGAGAGAGAAAGTGAAAGACAAAAAGCATTTTACACCATTTAATACAATTTTCCTCTTTTCATTTCTTTTTGTTTTCCTCCATAATTACATTTGCAATTTACCATTCAACCCTCCCTTGTCTTCCAATCTCCAACGTGAAGACATCCTTGCATTTCCATTTTTTTTTTCTCAATCAATTAATGCATGTAAAATCCTATTGGTTGCTTGACTTTTCAAACCCTTTGGTTTGAATTGTCAAACCACTTATGGTTTTCTTTTTCTTTCCAACGTGATTGCTTCTTTTAATCCCCACTTTTCATTCATGCAATTGTTTTATTTAAATCCCCCCTTTGAATTTTCAACAACACTTTCTATTGGTTGAAATATGCTTTTGACTTTCAACAATTTCTTTTTGAAATTTCAACTCTTTGTTTTGACAATTCACTTCCTTCACTCTTCACTCATGCAATCCCAACGTGAAGCAACATTTAAGTCCTACTTTTCAATCACAAATTTAGTTGAAATTTGATTGGTTATGAATTTGACATTTCAACTCTTGACTTTTCTTCACCCTTCACTTTTATATTAACTTGTCAACATTCATTTCTTCTCCTTGCATTACCTTTAATTCCCTTTACCTATACGCGTTATAGGAAAATCTCGGGTGCTACAAAAACCATCAAACATCTTTTTTTTTTCATACAGATCCTCAAAACGAACATCAACAATAAAATGGAATTCCCTTAAAACATCACCCAAACGAACACATTTACTAATTCGCTCAAAATGACACAACTTCAAGTATATGTCCACTATACAATTTCCAAAAATATTAAACTTGTCTACACAACCTAAATACTATCACTTTCTTAATCAAAAGACTTGCACCCATCAATTACCCCAAAATGGTGCGGAGTCACCAACGGGTCATCAACCAAGCCAAAAACACGCCCCGTTGCCACGAGCTCCGCCCATCGACCATCTATACTTGATCCTCAGGAGGAAGCTCCTCACCTTGGTTCTCGTCACCTACATCGTACGATAAATATATTAAGCCTAATGCTTAGTAAAGAGTGCACTAAACATAACATTACATATATGGATGACATTTATAAAACATGTTTGTTCTCGTTTTATTTTCTTTAACTTAAATCATTCGTCTATATAATAGACCATTTCCTTGCCCTGTGAGAACCGTGTCTTGCCCCGTAAGAATAGTGTCTTGCCCCGTAAGAACCATATCTTACCCCGTGAGAACACATACCATATCACATAGTTCGTTGTCATTCATTTGTTCAATTTTTATAAAACATGCTTATAAATAGTTCGTATGCATATTTAGGAAAAACATGATGCATGAGGACAAACATTCACATAGGGAATCATCGAAGACAAACCCTTAAACGTCTATAGCCCGTAGGCGGACGAACTCTTAGTTAGAAGCTAAACATTCATCCTAGGATACCCGACTCACCAAAACCCTTACAACCAACGAACATCATCATCTAAATCATACAATTTCTATATCGTTACGACGTAGGGCCTTAGGGGCCGGAAACCTAACACTCACTTACCTGGCGTCCTAGATATGCCGAGCACCATCCTTGAGCTTGGGTTACCTAAGACAGTTTCATAACACATCATTAGTTTTAACTCTAAATCATCAACTTTAAAACTAAACAAAATCCCGAGTTAAAACAATTTCTTCAAAAACTCTAATTCACTTCATTCGGGCATTTCGTCAAGCACGTTGTGCTCACTAATTTCTAAACCTCATTTATGGTTTTAAACAACCTAAAATTAACCCTAAACACTAACCAACACCATTAATTCACTCTAACTACTCCAATAATCATAAACACATCTTTATTTGGGCATTAATTTCGTCAAACTATCGATTCCTCCTAAAACCAACAATTTCTCAACAAACCCTAATTGGAATAACACCTTAAAATGACTATTAAACTAACCCAAAGTATAGGACTTACTAGAGTGTCGATTTAGGGAAGGAAATCGAAGGAAAACGTCGAGAAAATCGGAGGAGTCGCCTGAGATGGACAATCGGCGATGAAGGAGAAGAAGAAATCGGCAAGGGAGGGAGAGGATCGCATGGAGGGAGGAAATAAATGAGGGAAAAATAGAGGGTTTCCTAATATAATTAAAATTTGACTTAACAAATTACCTAAATGCCCTTTTATTATTTCCTTGCTTAAACTCTTTAATTAACCTATCAATTTAGTTTCTCCAAAATTATTTTATCTCACCAAATATTCTTATTTATTCCTAAGGTTCTAATGAAACTTTCTGTTTGCTAAACGGACTTAATTTACTATTTCTACGAGTCAAAACAATATACGACAATAAATTGGGAACTCGGGAACCTAAGGCTCAAGACCCTTAGAAACGGAAATTTCTGGGCGTTACATCCTACCCTCCTTATTTAGAATTTTGTCCCCAAAATTTCGTACCTGAAAAACTCTGGATACCTATCCATCATGTCTTGTTGTCGTTCCCACGTTGCTTCCTCTACGTTTTGGTTTCTCCATAGCACCTTAACAAGAGGGATTGACTTATTACCCAGAACCTTAACCGAAGACTCCAAAATCTGTATCGGTCTCTCTTCATAGGTCAAGGTTGGCCGTATCTCAAGATCAACTGGTTCTACCACGTGCGTAGGATCCCGTATACACTTTCTCAACATAGACACATGAAAGACATCATGTACACCTTCAATAGACAACGGTAACTGAAGCTTGTATGTTGTACCCCCAATCCTTTCTATAATAGGGAACGGTCCAATGAATCGCGGATTCAACTTCCCCCTTCTTCCAAATCGAACCACACCTTTGAACGGCGAAACCTTTAAAAACACTTCGTCACCAACAACAAACTCTAGACTTCGTCTTCTCCGATCAACATAGCTCTTTTGGCGACTCTGTGCAGTTTCCATCCTCTGCCTGATCAAAGCAACCTTCTCAGACAACTGTTGTAAAATTTCAGGGCCAATCAATTTAGTTTCGCCAACCTCGTCCCAATACAGTGGCGATCTGCACTTTCTACCATACAACGCTTCGTACGGAACCATTCCAATCATGGACTGATAACTGTTGTTATATGCAAACTCAACCAAAGGTAGATACCGGCTCCATGATGCTTGAAACTCTAGTACGCACGCTCTCAGCATGTCTTCAAGTATCTGAATCGTCCTTTCAGACTATCTGTCGGTTTGTGGGTGGAACGCCGTGCTAAAAGTTAAGTTAGTACCCATGGCGCTTTGTAATCCTTTCCAAAACCTTGAAGTAAACCTGGGGTCCCGATCCGAAACAATCGACACAGAACCCCGTGTAACCTTATGATCTCCTGAACATACAGTTCTATGAACTAATTCATTGTAAAAGTCATTTTAACTGGAAGGAAATGAGCCGTCTTCGTCAATCTATCCACTACGACCCATACACTGTCATGCCCTTTTACTGTCCTTGGTAATCCGACTACGAAGTCCATTGAAATGTGATCCCACTTCCACTCGGGAATCGGTAGTGGATGCAACATCCCACCTGGTCTTTGGTGCTCTGCTTTCACTTGCTGGCACACTAAGCAAGACTGTACGTAACCTGCCACATCACGCTTCATGTTCGGCCACCAATAGTGCACTTTCAGATCTCTGTACATCTTGGTGTTACCTGGATGCACTGAGAACGACGATGAATGTGCCTCCGCCATGATCAACTTCCTTAACTCCACATCCTTCGGAACATACCAACGGTCCCGAAATCTCAGAATGCCATCTTCCGAGTAATTGAATTCGGAAGACGTATCAGATAGCTTGGCTACTATAGTATCCTTTTCATTCGTGTATAATTGTTGAGCCTCTTTAATTTTGTCCAACAGAGTAGGTCGTATTGTTAAGTCGGCAAGTAGGGTCGAAAGCTCGGAAACCACCTTTAAATATAGCCTCAGAATCTCATTCCTCAAAGAAGCTGGCATACTACTAACGATTGACTCCACGGTTCTAGGCAACCTGCTCAATGCGTCGGCTACTGTGTTTGCTTTTCCAGGATGATACTTGATTTCGAAGTCATAGTCTTTCACAAATTCCAGCCACCTCCTCTGCCTCATGTTTAAATCCTTCTGTATAAAGAGATACTTTAAACTTTTATGGTCCGAATAAACTTCACACTTCTGTCCATAAAGGTAGTGTCTCCATATCTTCAACGCAAAAACAACTGCGGCAAACTCTAAGTCATGCGTCGGATAATTCTGTTCATAGCTCTTCAACTGCCTAGAGGCATAGGCGATGACCTTTCCTTCCTGCATCAACACGCATCCCAATCCTACTTTGGACGCGTCACAGCATATACTGAATACTCCATCCTCCACTGGTAGAATCAATAAAGGCGCTGTGGTCAACTTTTGAACTTTTGCTTTAGAGTCTGAAAACTCTTTTCACAAGCTTTAGTCCATTCATACTTCACTTCCTTTCTTGTCAAGGTCGTTAGAGGCTTGGCTATGATTGAAAACCCCTCGATAAACTTCCGATAATATCCAGCCAGGCTTACGAAACTTCGTACTTCACTTGCATTTTTAGGCTGAGGCCATTCCTTTACCACTTAAATCTTGGCCGGATCCACTGAAACGCCTTCTTTTGAAATCACGTGGCCTAAGAAATTCACCTGACTCAACCAGAACTCGCACTTAGAAAGCTTAGCATACAACTGGTGTCGCTTCACAGTAGTCATAACGGCCCTTAAGTGCTCGGCATGTTCTTCGTCGTTTCGGGAATAAATCAAGATGTCATCTATGAATACTATCACGAACTTATCCAAGAATTCCCGAAACACTCTATTCATGAGGTCCATAAACGCTGCTGGAGCATTGGTCAAACCGAAGGACATAACCATAAACTCATAATGCGCATAACATGTTCTGAAGGCAGTCTTTGGTACATCCTCGGCTCTAATTTTTAACTGATAGTACCCAGAACGTAAATCGATCTTAGAAAATACCGTGGCCCCTTGTAACTGGTCAAATAGATCATCTATCCTCGGTAACGGGTATTTATTCTTTATAGTCAGCTTATTCAACTCACGGTAATCCACACACATTCTTAAGGAGCCATCCTTCTTCTTTACAATCAAAACCGGAGCGCCCCAAGGAGAAATGCTCGGCCGCACAAAACCCTTGTCTGTTAGCTCTTTCAGCTGGACTTGCAACTCCCTCAGTTCAACCGGTGCCATTCTATAAGGATTCTTGGACACTGGCACCGAACCGGGAATAATCTCAATTGTGAACTCCATTTTCCGATCTGGAGGCAAGCCGGGCAACTCATCCAGGAACACTTCCGTAAAGTCCTTAACCACTGGAATGTCACATAACCTTAACTCATCTCGCATGCTTACTTCCTCCACGCTTGCTATAAATCCAAAACATCCCTGCTTCATCGAGTGTAGGGCACTTACAGGCAAGTTGGGTAACTCGTCTAGGAACACTTTCATAAAACTTTCCTCTATTGAAATGTTATTTAATTTCAGCTCATCTTGCTTTCTTACATCCACAATGCTTGCTACAAAACTGAAACATCTGGGTTTTATGGAGTACTGAGCACTCATTGACAATACAAGAGGCATCTTACTCGAACGGAGGGTCGCTGGAAAACTGTAATTCTCCCCGCTCGGGGGTCTAAAATCTACTACCCCCGACCTGCAATTGATTGTGGCATAGTGCCAAAACAACCAATCCATGCCCAAGATTACATCGTACCCCTTCATACTTATAATGATCAGGTTTGCATACAGCTGTCGACTACCAACAGATATAATTTCACCCCGTATCGCCTGATCTGAGTGCAAATACTCCCCGGAAGGCAACATAACACTATAACTACGATCAGCTGGGGCGACATCTAAATTCCATTTAACTGTATACTTTTGTGCTATGAAGGAATGGGTTGCCCCAGTGTCAATTAAAACATGAGCCGCGTTTCCACAGACCAAAATAGTACCTGAAACAACTGAAGGCTGAACAGTTTCCTCGTCTTCAATAAGAGAAAAGATCTGGGTGGGGCCGCCCGGTGGCCTCCTACTTGGCTCTAGGCAACCAACGGCCTTGTGGCCCCCTATGTCACATCAAATAGGGCATAACAACCAATCTCATTTGCCCGTTTGACACCACGTTGTGGTTGTGGCTGCAAACCCTGATTCTGTTGTTGGGGTTGCACATCTCTGACAAACCTTCTCGACGCTTCTATTTGTCGCTGAAGCTTCATTTCGATGTCATCAAGTCCGAGAGCCCTTTCCACTATCTTATGATAAGGCACGTCTTCGTCACCCACTGTCATCACCCCTTTTTGAATTTCTAATTTCAAACCTTGTACAAATTGGTGAATTTTGTCCTCCTCCTCGTAGATCATATATCCGGCATACCGAGATAGTGACTCAAACCTTCGCACGTATTCGGCCACCGTCCCCGTTTGGCGCAATTGGGTGAACTCCACCTTCTTACTAGCCCGAAGAGTGCGACTGAAATACTTGTTGTAGAATACCGTTTTGAATCTTTCCCATCTCATAACCTCCACATCTGTAGTAGCCTTAATCGTGTCCCACCAGAATATAGCGTCTTTCTCCAAATTGAACACTGCACACATCACCTTATCGGCTTCCTCTACTTTTGCATAGGCAAACATACTTTCAATCTTACGAATCCACTGTTCGGCACTCGTAGGATCTGAAGACTGTCCATCGAAAGCCGAAGGCCCAAGGCGTCGAAATCTCTCTCCACCTTGGTCCCATGAAGAACTCCCTTGTCCATTTCCATTACCATTCCCATCTCAGTTCAATAAAATCCCGATCTGTTCTGACTGTTGTTGCAGTATATCCATGAATTGATCCATGGGATTCTCTGGAGGTGGTCTAGGCACTCTCGGCATATTTTGTTCCTAAACACATTAGACAATACAAAGCAATATAAATATCTAGGAATCAAAACTTAAACTTAAACACTTACAGTCGATGGAGAGTTCTCGTGCGGCGGTGTGTTTTGGCGTGAAACTTACAGAATCGCTTTTAAAACTCCGTCCTCTCTGATACTATAACTGTAACGACCCCAACCCGGTTAGGGCCGTCACGGCCTAACCATAACTTACTCCTAACTTAGCCTCCTTATTTGGACGTACAAATTTTCTCTCTTTTTTTTTTTTACTTCTCATGACACTTTAAACAAACTAAAAACCAATAAACAAAAATCAATTAAAACAACAATTAATAAAACAAAGGGGGGGGGGGGGGGGGGGCGCAAAAATGACAAATGCCAACCAAAGGAGGGGCGACTGATCGCCCCTCCTTATTGGCAATTAGTCGCCAGAGAAGAAAACGAGGGGCGATCGATCGCCCAATTTGGGGCGATCGATCACCCTATACGAACGCCCAGCGATCGCCTGTTAGGCGATCGCTCAGCAACCTCTCTGGAAGTTTACTTCCAGAGCGCATGACTTATGGCGATCGATCCCCTTCCCAGGGCGATCGATCGCCCATCGCTCTGGAATTTTATTCCAGAGCGATGCTTCTTCTTCTCTCCACTTTCTTACCTATTCTTTCTTGTTTCTTCCACACATCACAACATAAATTTTCTTATACCAAAAACAAATCACTCAGTCATTGATCATCCAAAACACGACACCCATATAACCTACAATTTCAGAAAACTCAAGAAAACGAACCGCGTGGATCGCTCTTAAAATCGAGCTATTCCCCCACAGATAAATACCTAAAAACCATCAAACATCTTTTTTTTTTCATACAGATCCTCAAAACGAACATCAACAATAAAATAGAATTCCCTTAAAACATCACCCAAACGAACACATTTACTAATTCACTCAAAATGACAGAACTTCAAGTATATGTCCACTAAACAATTTCCCAAAATATTAAACTTGTCTACACAACCTAATTACTATCACTTTCTTAATCAAAAGACTTGCACCCATCAATTTACCCCAAAACGGTGCGGAGTCACCAACGGGTCATCAACCAAGCCAAAAACACGCCCCGTCGCCACGAGCTCCGCCCATCGACCATCTATACTTGATCCTCAGGAGGAAGCTCCTCACCTTGGTTCTCGTCACCTACATCGTACGATAAATATATTAAGCCTAATGCTTAGTAAAGAGTGCACTAAACATAACATTACATATATGGATGACATTTATAAAACATGTTCGTTCTCGTTTTATTTTCTTTAACTTAAATCATTCGTCTATATAATAGACCATTTCCTTGCCCCGTGAGAACCGTGTCTTGCTCCGTAAGAACCGTGTCTTGCCCCGTAAGAACCATATCTTACCCCGTGAGAACACATACCATATCACATAGTTCGTTGTCATTCATTTGTTCAATTTTTATTAAACATGCTTATAAATAGTTCGTATGCACATTTTGGAAAACCATGATGCATGAGGACAAACATTCACATAGGGAAATCATCGAAGACAAACCCTTAAACGTCTATAGCCCGTAGGCGGACGAACTCTTAGTTAGAAGCTAAACATTCATCCTAGGATACCCGACTCACCAAAACCCTTACAACCAACGAACATCATCATCTAAATCATACAATTTCTATATCGTTATGACGTAGGGCCTTAGGGGCCGGAACCTAACACTCACTTACCTAGCGTCCTAGATATGCCGAGCACCGTCCTTGAGCTTGGGTTACCTAAGACAGTTTCATAACACATCATTAGTTTTAACTCTAAATCATCAACTTTAAAACTAAACGAAATCCCGAGCTAAAACAATTTCTTCAAAAACTCTAATTCACTTCATTCGGGCATTTCGTCAAGCACGTTGTGCTCACTAATTTCTAAACCTCATTTATGGTTTTAAACAACCTAAAATTAACCCTAAACACTAACCATTACCATTAATTCACTCTAACTACTCCAATAATTATAAACACATCTTTATTGGGCATTAATTTCGTCAAACTATCGATTCCTCCTAAAACCAACAATTTCTCAACAAACCATAATTGGAATAACACCTTAAAATGACTATTAAACTAACCCAAAGTATAGGACTTACCTAGAGTGTCGATTTAGAGAAGGAAATCGAAGGAAAATGTCGAGAAAATTGGAGGAGTCGCCTGAGTTGGAGAATCGGCGATGAAGGAGAAGAAGAAATCGCCAAGGGAGGGAGAGGATCGCGTGGAGGGAGGAAAGAAATGAGGGAAAAATAGAGGGTTTCCTAATTTAATTAAAATTTGACTTAACAAATTACCTAAATGCCCTTTTATTATTTCCTTGCTTAAACTCTTTAATTAACCTATCAATTTAGTTTCTCCAAAATTATTTTATCTCACCAAATATTCTTATTTATTCCTAGGGTTCTAACGAAACTTTCCGTTCGCTAAATGGACTTAATTTACTATTTCTACGAGTTAAAACAATATACGACAATAAATTGGGAACTCGGGAACCTAAGGCTCAAGACCCTTAGAAACTGAAATTTTCGGGCGTTACACAATCAATTTTTCCTCCTTTTTGCTAAGAGTAAAACTGTTTTCATTAAAAGAAACATCTCGGCTAATAATTACATTCTGTCGATTTCCTTCAATGGACCATAACCTATAACCTTTATGCAACGCTCCAAATTTCAAAATATCATTTTTCTCCAATTTAAAAACCCTAAAATTGGTTGAAAATTTAGGTTTAAAATCGAGCGTTGAAAACCCTAAATTTCAAAAACTTTGAAATATCTTTTTAATATTGTTGAAACATTAAATGCACGGAAACTTTTTAAAACAAAATTTCAAACATTGAATAACTTGGTCAAAAATCAAAATAAATGCAGAGTTACTACAATAATTCATAAAATAGTTAATAAAACTTTATTAATAATAAAGTCAACATAATTTATTCAAAATTCCAACTTAAATAAGAATACAAAATATCATCGAAAATGACAACATACTAAATTAAACTCATTTCTCTTACGTAAAAATATTTCTTTATTCTGTATACTCGCTTACCTCTGGAAGGTTCTTGATAAAATCCATCTCATCCTCATTTAAAAATTCACCTACATTAGAAAATTAAAAACTATGACATAAATCCATTAAGCAAAAATATGTACCGGTGCAAATTAATGTCATAGGTTATCAAATCTAGACTTAACAAATATAACATGAACCTTTGTTCTTTCTTCTTACTCGTTCTTCACGTTTCACCTTCGTGTCGTGCTCGGCTAAAACATACAAGAGGTGTGTTTGTGGTCGTCAAAGCTGCTTCATTCCAGAGAAACGAACGTTGTCGTCAGTGGATGCTCGTCGAAGTATTATAGACAGCCTAGAGTGAGAAATTTTGTTGGAGAGGTTGGTCAGAGATTCACTGGTAAGAATTTCTGAGCTTAAAGAACTTGAGAGAGAGGAGAGTGCTTTGAAGCTTGAAGCACGTCCTTTTATATGAGTAAATTCATAACAACCCCCCCCCCCCCCCCCCAAAAAAAAATTCGAGCTCAACTCAGATTTTCAGAGCTGGAAAATCTTGTAAATCTTATCCCAATTTTGATTTTTAGAGAAGGGCATCTGCTGCTAGGTGGTTAGAAAGAGTTTAAATTGGATTTTTCTCCGATTTTGGATGATTTTTAAGGCTAAAAATCTGATTTCCTGCTGTTGATTGGTTTGGAATCTATATATCCCTCTTATTTTGCTGGATTTTAGAATAGCAAATCATAGATAAGGTATAGATTTGGGATTAGGTTTGGGAATTTCAAATTCAAATTTTGAAATCGAAATTCTAATCTTTTACAATCTCCACTCCTTAAAAGAAATTTCATCCTCGAAATTTAAATTATTATATGCATATCTCCAAAAAGACCTTTCTCATGTCCTCTTCGCTTTCCTAAGTTGCTTCTTCGATGTTTGAGTTCCTTAATAACACACTCATACAAGCGAAACCTTATTATTCATCAATTTTTTTCTTCTGAATTCAAAATTTGACGGCCTTTCTTCATAAGATAGGTCATGATTGATTGCAAAATCAAGACATCTCATTGGTAAGATATGTAAGGAATCTGGAACATACTTCTTCAACATGGAATACATTATGCACGTACTTGAATGAATCCAGCAAATTCAATTGATATGCAACTTCTCCAACTCTTCTTGAAATTTCAAATGGGCCTACAAATCTCGAGCTCAGCTTTTGCTTCTTACCAAATTGCATCATGCCTCTCATTGATGAGATTTTTAAGAAAACTTGGTTCTCTACTGCAAACTTCAATTTTCTTCTTCTCCAATCAACATAAGTTTTCTGTCTACTTTTGCCTGTAAGGATTCTTTTCCTTATTAAAGGAACAGTTTCAGTAGTTTGTCGTAGAATATCAGGCCCAACAAGTGTTCATTCACCAATTTCATTCTAATGCACTAGAGATCTGCACTTTTCTCTACCATATAAAGCTTCATATGGTGTCATCTCAATCGATACTTGATAATTGTTATTACAGGCAAACTCCACCAATGATAAATTTTTACTCAAATTCCATTTGAAATAAATAGCGCAAGCCCTCAACATATCTTCAAAGTTTTCAATAGTCCTTATTGATTGCCCATATGTCTGAGGGTGAAAAGTTGTTCTGAAGTTCAACCGAGTACCTATAGCTTTCTGCATATTTTTTCAGAACTTAGAGGTAAAATGAGTATCCCAATCAGACACGAGTTGCACCATGAAGTCTGATAATCTCTTGAACATAAAGTCTGGCATACTGATCCATAGTGTATGTAGTCCTTACAGGAAAAAAATGTGTCTATTTGGTCAATTTATCAACTATAAATCAAATAAAGTCGTGACCCTTAAGTGTCTTAGAAAGTTCCACCACAAAGTTTATAGTGATATGCTTTCACATTCACTTAGGTACCTGAGTGGTTGTAATGTACCAGCAGATCAATGTTCCGCTTTGACTTGCTGACAAGTGAGATATCTTTCGACGAATTTAGCTACATCCACCTTTAATCCACACCACTAGTAATGCTACTTCAAATCTCAATACATTTTGGATGAACTAGGACGTTCTGAGTATGGGTTGAATGTGCTTCCTCCAATATAGCACTCTTTAATCCCGCATCGTCTAGTATACAACATCTCTTTTTGAACCGGATAATCCTGTCATCAGATATGGAGAATTTAGACACTTTTCCAGCTTCCAAGTCATCTTTCACTTTGAGAATAAATGCATCGTCAAATTGTTTATCCTTTATTTTCTCGAGCAAACTTGGATGAAACATCATAGCAGACAATCTTTACAATAATCCAAACGATACAATTTCAATGTCATATTTATGTATCTCCTCAGACAACCTTCTTGGAATCAATAACAATGATGAGACTTGCGGCGAGGCTCTTCTACTCAGTACATCACCTACAACATTAGCCTTTCTAGGATGATAAATAATTTTGCAGTCATAATCTTTAACCAACTTCAATCATCTGTGTTACCTTATATTCAGATCCTTATAAGTCAGAAAATAGTTCAAACTTTTGTGGTCGTATAAATTTCGCATCTCTCTCTATAAAGATAATGTCTCTAAATTTCGAAGTCTTGTTGTTCTTCTCATGATCCTTCAATTGTCTTGAGGCATAGCTACAACTTTTCATTTTTGCATGAGAACATATCACAATCCATACTTTGAAGCATCAATATACACCACATAGTTTCCCATTTTAGGCGGTATAATAAGTATAGGTGCCAAGATCAGTCACTTCTTTAACTCTTGAAAGTTTTGTTTACACTCATCAATCCATAAATACTTGGCAACCCTTCCTCGTTAGTTTCGTAAGTGGATTGGCTAATTTCAAAAATCCTTCTACAAATGTTCGATAATAATCTACAAGACGGAGATAACTCCTTATCTCAACTGCGTTCTTTCTTGGGTCCACTGATATACCCTCATTTGAAATTAAATGGCCAAGAAAAGTCACTTTCTCCATCTAGAATTCACACTTGGAGAATTTTACATACAACTTTTTACGTCTTAGCATTGATATAATAATTCTCAAGTGTTCTTCGTGCTCCTCCTTATTCTTTGAATAGATAAGGATGTCGTCGTAAAAACTATCATGAAATCATCCAAAAATGCCTTGAAATATGATTCATCAGATCCATAAACGAGGCGGTGCATTACTCAATCCAAACAACATAACTCGAAACTCGAAGTGACCATATCTTGTACGATATGCCGTTATGAATACATCTTTCTCTTTAATTCTTAGCTGATGATAGCCACATCTTATATCAATCTTCAAGAAAATCGCCGCTTTTTTTAATTGATCAAATAAATCATCATCCACGCCAGTGGATACTTATTTTTAATAATAACATTGTTGAGCTCTTGTAGTCATACACATTCTCATAGATTCGTCATTTTTATTTACAAATAGTATTGGTGCTCCTTATGGTGAAAAACTCGGTTGAATAAATCATTTTTTAGAAAATTATCAAGTTGAGTTTTTAACGCCTTTAATTCGCTTGGTGTCATTCTATAAAGAGCTTTAGAGATCGACACCTTTCCAGTAGAATATCAACGTTGAATTTCACATCTCTCGTAGGTGGTAGACTTGTCAAGTTATTAGGAAAGACATCTAAAAAATCATGAACTATCACCACCTTATCCAAAGTTGTGGCTTCTTCAAGTTTAGAATGTATAGCACTAGGCAGAAATCCAATACATCTAGAATTCAATAATCTTTGAGCTCGCATAGCTAATATAACTAGAATTATGGAACCTTTAGAGTCTCTATAGAAAAAAATCACTCTTCTCCAAGAAATTGAAATTTTATTATTTTTTTGCGGCAATCAATAGTCCCATAGTGCTTGGTAAGCCAATCTATTACAAGAATAACATCATAATTGCGCATCGCCAAAATAATTAAATCAGCATCCAAATGGTTCTCCTCACTACGAAAATCGTACTTTCGAATAATAGAGTCGACAGAGATAACTTTGCGTGAAGTTAATGCCATACGGCATGCCCTGCGTGCCCGCTATCTTCACACCCTTATAGATCTCAGGTTTCAGTCCTTGCATGAACTGAATGATCTTGTTCTCTCCTTTACTAAATAAATGACTCGCAAACCTTGACAAGGCTTCGAACTACCGAATGTACTCGGATACGGACCCTGTCTGCTTCAACTGTAAAAATTCTATCATCTTAGTTTCCTGCACCATAATGTTGAAGTACTTCTCGTAAAAAGACTCCTTGAATTCCTTCCACCTCATGGCCTGAACGTTAGTGGTGGCTTCCACAATGTCCCACCAGAAGCGGGCGTCCCTAGCGAGGTGGAAAACTGCATAATCAACCTTGTCCACATCACCCACCTTGGCGTACTTGAACATACTCTCGATCGTATGAATCCATTTCACTGCGGCAGTCAAGTCTGTTGATTGCCCTTCAAAAGTTGGTGGTCTCAACCTTTGAAATCTTTCCCCACCGTTATCGCTCGACGAGCTAGCCTCTGAATTTCCTTGGCTTTCGCGATTCAATAGAATGCTTAACTGTTACGACTACCTAGCCACTAACTCTGTCAATTACCTCATCGTCAAAGGCTCGTTCTCATTTCCTGCACCAGTCGTTTCCCTAGGCACTCCTCGGTCGTCTCAGTTGTCTCGGTATTTTGCTAGTCCTGGACAAGTTAGACACAACCCATAAACATCTACTAACTCAAGCTAAACATAACCACTTACAGTTGTTGAAGAATTTCCATGCGATGATCGGCATTGTTAGGTAATCTTCTGAACGGTTTAACCCCTTTAGTTCTGATACTCATCGACCGTGTTCACTACTCACACTACTTATCTCGTACTTCAAAATGTGTGAAAAATTTAAAACTTTACTCATCAACTTAAAAACAACTTCGTTTAAGACAACTAAAGTATTGCAGCGGAAAACTACTTTAAAACCCGTTGAAAATCACACATTAGAAGTCGAAAATCAAAAGGTGAAAATCTAAAATTCTGCAAAAAACTCGCACATGGAAATCGGTCGACACCCATTGAAACAGGTCGACACTTCATTCCTCTCGGGTTTCAACCCTTCGCAACTTCGGTCGACACTTAAACCAACTGGTCGACACTTTTCATGGCTTAACGCCCTTGGGGGTCGACACCTACACACTCGGGTCGACACCTGCTTAACTGGTCAACACCTGAATTCACAGGTCGACACTTCATCTCTCTCTGGAATCGATTACCACTTAAATTGGTTGACACCCATAGTCGAGGTCGACACTTGAATCGTCTCTGGTTGCAATACTTTAGCAACCCGATCGACACCTGTTAAAACAGGTCGACACCTCACATGATTTAACATTATCAAGGGACGACTCCCACACATTCTGGTCGACACTCTGACTCTCATTTAGACATAAGGTGACGTGCCTCGGGTTGCAATTAAAAGAAAAATTAGTAAAGTCCCAAGCTTTAAATCATCTTCCTACTTATTACGTTTTTTTCTTTTGTAGGTATAATTTATGGGAGGAATGCATAAGGAGCACTTGGAGGATTCACCATTCGGCCCATGGAAATTTGTCTTCCCGGCCCATTAATTTGTAATTTTATTTCCTAACTTATTCGGCATACATTCGCCTTTATTGTATGGATTTATAATTGCATTTCATGCATTAGATTGAATGGTTAGAGTTAGATGTATGTTGGTGGATTATGGGTTGAAGAAATTCAACCAATTATTCAAAGAAAAAAGGCCTTCACAAAATAAAGTCCAAAGAAAGCCATGGCCTAAAGAAGAACCCACATTTAAAGGTATGATTTTGCAAGTACAAGAGTTAGTGGCAACATGGATTGATGATGTGGAAAGATTCCCTCCATTGATCCATTTAGGCATGACATTCATCTCCTCCCTAGGATGTGTGCTTGTTTGCCTTGATCTTGGCCATCCATCCTTTTCATCAAAGGGCCACTATTCATTCATCCTTATGAAAACCCTAATCATCCACCCTAGGATTTTCTATTTAAGCATAGGATTGGTGTTTGTAAACAACTTTTGCCAATTTATAAAATAACTCCTTTTTGCTTCTTTAAGGTGGGTAGCCTTTGAAGAATTCCTTGGTTCTTTGAACCAAGTGGAGTAGCCCTCCATTGCTAACCTAGCTTGGGTTGCTAGGATAGCTCTTAACTTTTCCCTCGCCTCTCCATTGGGAGTAGGAGTTGAGGACGAAAATCTCGGCCTACGGTGGTCATTTTTCCTCTGGGAAAATCGTTCACTCGAGAGCTTAACCCGTAAGATCGCTTTACGAGTCCGCCAAGGGTATTTTCTTTACTTTATTGCCATCATTTCACACACATTTTCACTCTATATTTCGGCCACACTCCACACACAAATCACTTTTATTTTCTTGCATTTATTTTCCTTCATCTCCATTTCCATTTCTTCACTTTTCACACACTTTTTCCACACCTTTATTTTCTTCTATTTTATTGCATATCATTCATATCTTCTCCTTCATTTTCGGCCATACACCATTCACACACATCACCTCATTTTCTCCTTGCATTTGTTGTCATATTTTCCCTTATTTTCGGCCATTTAAACAACCACACAACCGAGCACTCTTTTTGAATATTTGTGGGTTTGAACACAACCTTTTTCTAAGGGATTTTGTGTCAAGTGGTATTAAAGCCACAAGGCTTCCCATTATGGGTTTTAGTTGCCATGACAATAGTCAAAAATCGGCACAAAATTGGGATAGCAGCTCGTTTTATTTTCTAGCATTTTTTCTTACTAATATTGTGCTAACTTGTGCTATTTTATTTTTATTACTTGCTGCCATTATTATTGTCATTTAAATGCTTAAAATATTCTGAAAAATATGGTATGCAATGTGTTAGAAGATTGGCCAAGGTGAGCATTTCAAATCCCTCATTTTTCTTTTCGGTTTGTATGCTTATTTTTCTCAGATTTAAGCTTATCTTCTCCTCGGTTTTTCTATATTATTTGCTGTGTTTTGAGCCATGTTTTAGCACCTAGATATTGTCCATTAACTATATAAAAATTCTGGAATTTTTAGTGTTTAAAAATCGGCCTAAAACTAATTCTAAAAACCGGTTGTTAAAGTGTTATTCTCCTCGGATTTTGTTAGACTTTTGCCTCAGTTTCATGGTTATTTTTGCCTTGATTTTTCTATGCTACTTTACTATAAATGAGCCACGAAATTTCATCTAAGATATGTGCTATTAACTTGTTTCAAATTTGGAATTAAAGAATGCATAAATCGGCCCTAAAATTTAAGTTATAAAATTGGTTCATTTGTTTTGCTTTTCTTCTCAGTTTTGCATATTATTACTTCAATTTTTTCGTGGCATCTTCTGAATATATTTGAATCATGTCTTGCATCTAAATGTTGGTCCAATAACTAAAGATTAATTCTAAAATTTTGATGCATGAAATTCGGCTCTAAATTAATACTTAAAAATCGGGTTCTACTTGTTGAATGCTTCTTCGGTTTCTCTAGTATATTTGTCTTGGATTTTCCTTGTTAAATTGCAGAATGTTTGCACTTGGATTTAGCTTATAATTCATCTATTATATGCTGTAATTTAATTGCACAAAATTTGATTTACAAGGATAATTAAATTGCTAGCTAGAAATCGGCTATCTTGAATTATGCATTTCATGAAAATTCTGCTATATTAACATTTAAATTCAGCATATTAATATTGATAAAAACTTGTGTTTTAAATTTATTACTTGCTGTTTTTGACGTTATTTATTTTAAATTAATATTATATTGAGTAATTCTTACCTAAAGTTGGTAACTTGATTTAAATTGGTTAGACTTGTGATAATTGCACGAATTGAAAAAAAAAAAATTCTAAAATTAGTTTTTGCTAAGTGTTCTTGAGGATTTTAAGTTGATTTATTGACTTCCAATTTTAAATGACAAGTGTGAACATGATCCTTGTTTTATTATTGTCTTAGTTAGGAATATTCCATAGTGTCTAAAAATTTTTCTAAGACATTAAACAAGATAATCATCTCACTAACTTACAATGAAACAATTTAGAAAAGAATTAAAATTTTAAATTTGAATTTAACAACCTAGCACTTAACAATGACTAATAGAAATAGATTTTCCCCACATAATCAAGACACAAACACTTTTCTATTTAGTGGTCTCTATGGTAGGAATGAATATTCCTCTTGGGTTAAAAGTTAGAAGAGAGGTTTGCTTATGGGTATTATTGCGAAGGGGAAAAACTTAAATTCGCCTCTAAGTGTTTAACCAAGGATGCTAAATCTTTGTGGGAAAGATTTGTAGCAAAGAGAAGAAGAAATAAGGAAGAAAACTTGATTTCTTGGACAACAATGAAGAGATTATTTGAAGAGGAATTTGCCACAAAGCGACAAAAGCAAGAGACCAATTTTAGGAACAAAATCTTTAAGGAAGATCACCCTAGATATTATCCTAATTCCCCCAAATTTCGGAGCCAAAATAGTCATGAATATCCCTCCCCTCATAGAAGTAAATTAAGAGATAAAATGGGGTTAAGGACTGGGAACAATCATCAATCAAACCAAGAACCAAATCTATCTCACAAACCAACCGTTGATGGAAATCTAAGACGGCTAGGTGAGGTCATGCACAAACTTGAAGTTACTTGCCACCTTTTGGATAATTGGTTACAAGAGTTGTAACGCCCCGAGTTATCTGAACCCGGTTTGTCACTCATGCCCGTACATGACTAAAATTTAAATCATATTATTTTTTTGAAAACTTGCAGCGGAAATCGTTTAAGTAAAAATAAAGTTAAACATGCCAATTGTACAATGCTTGAATACTCAGTTAGAATTTTGGGGAATAATCGGCAAAAGGAATAAAGGATTATATCGCAAAATACTTCATAAGTTTCAAAAGTCAAACGCATCGCCCGCTGAACAAAGTCAACAAAAGGGGCTGAAGCAGAAAATGGAAGATATCATCCGGTGGCAAAACGACAAAATGCACTCTACATCTTCCGATGACGTCAGCCAGATGATTTCCTTCATCCGATCGACTTTGTTCTACATCCACCGGTGACTAAACGACAAAATACTCTCTACACCTTCCGATGACGTCAGCACGCATCAGCCGATGAGTTTACTGAGACATCATCCGATGGACTTTAACCTACACATTCTGATGACGTCAGCACGCATCTGCCGATGAGTTTATTGAGACATCACCCGATAGACTTAAACCTATACCTTCCGATGACGTCAGCACGCATATGCCGATCACTAAACGACAAACTGCACTCCACATCTTCCGATGACATCAGCACGCATCTGCCGATGAGTTTACTGAGACATCATCCGATAGACTATTCTTAAGGCATCTTCCGATAAGATTAACCTACATCATCCGATGACTTTTCTTAAGGCATCTTCCGATAAAATTAACCTACATTCCAACTGCTCCTCACTATACATACACAACACCAACTCAGAAAGGGATTTACTTACTTCATCGAGACCATTCAGAAACAACTCACATTGTAAGGTTCAAAACCAGTAAAACCAATATTTAAAACTCTCAGATCTCTAGTATCGGTAAAACTCAAAACATAGTCAAAATGTTAAAAATCTCTACTGTCATGAAAACTCATCATACACAAATTAAAGCATTATCAACTAAACTCGCACCATAGCAGACAACAGTTAACCCGCCTCATCAGTTTACCAGGCCGAGGCATGAATGTGCTCCTCCAACCACATCTATTCATCTGTGCAATCAGGAAATTCACCTGCAGTATCCTCAACACCTACATCACAAAACTCATCTATTAGCCTAATGCTAAGTAAGTAAAGCTGTAATGAAATGAAACACTGAAATATATATAAATTCCTAATCATGCAATTTCTACTTTCTCAACTCAGTTGTTCATGTTTCGTTTCTATTCAGACCCCCCTGTGAAATTGGGAGCTGGATCAACTCTCCCAAAGTATATACATTCACTGGCTCATTAAGGGGCGGATAAATTCCCTTAACAGCAAATCTGATTCACATGTTCAGATCCCCCTGTTAAATTGGGAGTTGGATCAACTCTCCCAAAGTGTAAATATCCACTGTCTCATTAAGGGGCGGATTACTTCCCTTAACAGTGAAACTGATTCACATAGCTGTTTCAATATGTTCAATCCTCACTATGCCAACATGCATTCAAATTCATTTTCATATACTTTAAAAATATGATGCATGACATACCAACACATTCCAGCATACCAACCTCAATGTTTTGTGATGTAGGCCCGAAGGCACAAACAAACTTTACTTACCTGGATTCTTGGAAATTGTTCGGTTACCACTACTCGGGAAGCTCTGTACACCTAATGTCATAAGCAGAATACCGATTAGATCATCACTAACCTTAACCTTATATCGTTCAGAAACCTAAGGAGCTAGTTTGGAAAACTCTGGTTATCGAACATTCTCAACACTAAACCCGAACTCAACACACTCGCAGCCTTATCAAAAATACACGCATTGTACTTTCTCTGCTATATAGCCACTAAAATCTCAAGATAACGAAAGGAAAACTTACCTAGTTTGAAGGAGAATTGGGCGAGGGAAAATCACCTAGAGAGCTCGACTGCCTGAGTTGAAAATCCAAAGAGGAAAATGAGGGAACAGTGGCGGCTAAACCTCATTAAACCCTCCCTTAAATGCGTTATCCACAATAAATTGCAATTTACCATTTTATCCTTGCTCAATCACTTGTTAACCTAATCACTAAATCACCCATATTTCAATTATAAAACATTCTCTATAAATGGAAAAAGGTAAATCGGTTAATGGAAACCGGGTGTTACAATCTACCCTCCTTAAAAGAATTTTGTCCTCAAAATTCAGTACCTGAATAGTTCTGGATATTGGTCCATCATGTCCTGCTGGCGTTCCCAAGTTGTCTCATCAATATTCTGATTGTGCCATAAGACTTTTACCAGTGGAACCTCCTTGTTGCGTAATACCTTTACTGCATAATATAAGATCCTTACTGGTTTCTCCTCATAAGTAAGAGTAGGAAGGACTTCAATGTTCTGCTGTTCCATAATCTGCGAAGGATCTCTAACACATTTCTTTAGCATGGAAACGTGAAACACATTATGAATTCCCTCCAGAGAGGTTGGTAACTGAAGTTGATATGCTGACTTCCCAATTCTCTTCATGATTTGGAAAGGTCCAATATATCTGGGGATAATTTGCCTCTTTTCCCAAATCTCACAACTCCTTTGAAAGGTGACACCTTAAGGAACACTTCATTACCAACATCAAATTCTAATTCTCTTCGTCTTTTGTCTGCATAGCTTTTCTGCCGGCTTTGAGTTGTTAAGATTCTTTGTCGGATAAGAGCAATCTTCTCCACTGTCTGTTGCAAAATGTCAGGACCAAACAACTGTGCTTCTCCAACTTCATCCCAATACAATGGAGATCTGCACTTCCGTCCATACAATGCCTCGTATGGTGCCATGCCTATTGTTGCCTGAAAACTGTTATTATAAGAGAACTCAACCAATGGTAAATACTTACTCCAAGAACCTTGAAATTCCAGCACACAAGCCCGAAGCATATCCTCCAACGTTTGGATAGTTCTCTCGGATTGTCCATCGGTTTGAGGATGAAAGGCTGTGCTAAAACTAAGCTGTGTCCCCATAGCCTTGTGCAAACTTTTCCAAAACTTAGATGTAAATCTGGAGTCTCGGTCTGAAACTATGGTGCTTGGAACACCATGCAATCTAACAACTTCGTGCACATACAACTCGGCCAATTGATCCATCGAGTATGTTATCTTCATTGGCAGAAAGTGAGCTGATTTGGTTAAACGATCAACTACTACCCAAATTGCATCGTGACCTTTTACTGTTCTAGGTAATCCTATAACAAAATCCATAGTTATTTGTTCCCATTTCCATTCGGGAACTGGTAAGGGTTGCAATGTTCCAGCCGGCCTCTGATGTTCAGCATTGACTTGCTGGCAGACCAGACATGACTCCACATACTCCGCCACACTTCTCTTCATACCTGGCCACCAATAATGTTGCTTGAGATCTCTATACATTTTCGTACCTCCAGGATGAATAGAAAGTCTGGAGGAATGTGCCTCGGATAGGATTTCCTTTCTAAGTTCAGTATCAGCCGGAACAAACCATCTACTTCGAAACTTGAGAATTCCATCAGCTGAGTAGTTGAAATCTGACTTATCAGTAGAATCTATGCACAACTTATACTTATTACATTCAGCGTCATTCATTTGAACTTCCTTTATTTTCTCCAAAATAGTTGGCCTCAAAGATATGGCCGAAAGCATGGCTGACACACTAGACACAGCTTCCAGGTTAAATCTTTGGAATTCTGTCTCTAAAGCTATTGGTATTTCTAGAATCAATGCAGAGACTGAAGGAGTCACTCTACTCAAAGCATCAGCCACTACATTCGCCTTGCCAGGGTGGTACTTAATCTCAAAATCATAATCTTTGACGAACTCTAACCACCTACGTTGCCTCATATTCAGTTCCTTTTGCGTGAAAATGTATTTCAGACTTTTATGAACTGAAAATATCTCACAGGTTTGTCCATACAGGTAGTGCCTCCAAATCTTTAATGCAAAAACCACAGCAGCTAATTCTAAGTCATGTGTAGGGTAATTCCTTTCGTGTACCTTTAACTGCCTAGAAGCATAAACTATAACCTTTCCATCTTGCATCAAAACACCACCAAGTCCAACCTTGGAAGCATCACAATAAATACTGAATTTACCATTTTCGACAGGAAGGGTTAAAATTGGGGCATTGGTCAGTTTCTGCTTCAAGGTCTGGAAACTGGATTCACATTTATCAATCCAATTATACTTCACATTTTTCCTTGTCAACATAGTAAGGGGTGTGGCAATCTTTGAAAATCCCTCGATGAATTTCCTATAATATCCTGCTAATCCAAGAAAACTCTGGATATCCGTAGCATTCTTCGGTTGGGGCCACTCCTTAACAGCTTGAACCTTGGCTGGATCAACAGATATCCCATCTCCAGAGATCACATGACCAAGAAAGTGAACTCTGTCCAACCAAAACTCACACTTAGAAAATTTGGCATAAAGTTGGTGTTGCCTCAGCAATCCTAACACCACGTTTAGGTGTCCTGCATGCTCATCCTTAGTTCTAGAATAGATTAAAATGTCATCTATGAATACAATGACAAACTTGTCCAAATACTCGCGAAACACCCGATTCATGAGATCCATGAAGGCTGCTGGTGCATTTGTCAAACCAAAAGACATAACCAAAAACTCATAATCTCCATATCTTGTGTGAAAGGCAGTCTTTGGGATATCTTCAGATTTAACCTTCAATTGGTAATAACCGGATCTAAGGTCAATCTTAGAGAAAACTCTTGCACCCCTAAGCTGGTCAAATAATTCATCAATTCTCGGCAAAGGGTATTTGTTTTTGATAGTTAACTTATTCAATTCTCTATAGTCTATGCACATACGCATTGATCCATCCTTCTTTTTGACAAAAAGGACAGGTGCACCCCATGGTGAAAAGCTAGGGCGTATGAACCCCTTCTCCAACAAATCCTCTAACTGTTTCTTTAATTCCTTAAGTTCAGTTGGAGCTAATCTATATGGATTCTTAGACACAGGCTCGGCTCCGGGGTAAATATCTACAAAAAAATCAATTTCCCTATCTGGTGGCAAACCAGGAAGGTCATCTAGGAATACTTCTGGAAAATCTTGGACAACTAAAACATTTTTGGGGCTTGATTTTCCTACTGTTTGTGTGTCTAAAGCACTGGCCAAAAAGCACAAATACTCTCTGCAAGGGGAGGGTCTTGTGTTAATAGAAGTCATCACAGACATTTCCTTACCTTTCTTTGAGGCTTGAAAGGTGTGTTTCAAACTACCAGGGGGTTGGAAGCTAACTATTCCAGTCCTACAATCTATTGTGGCATGATGCTTAAACAGCCAGTCTATTCCTAGGATTACATCAAATCCTAATATATCCATAATTATAAGGTCAGCAGGTAAACTTACATTCCCTACTAACACTTCACTGCCAAGCATCACTTGGTTAGAGTGTATGCGTTCACCAAAAGGCAATGCAACATTAAACACATGCATGGAAGGGGTAAACTGTACGTCTAACTTAACAGCAAAAGCAGATGCTATAAATGAATGTGTGGCACCAGAATCTATTAAAGTAAAAGCAGGCACAGAGTTGATCAATATAGTACCTGACACCACAGCAGGCTGTTCCTCACCCGACTCCGTCATGGAGAATATTCTTGGTTTGATCATAGTAGGGCCACTCTTAGGAACTGGACAATCTCTGCTAATGTGGCCGACCTTGTTACAATTGTAGCATCTGGTGATTCTAGGCTTCGAGCACTCCTTGAACGTGTGTCCAACCTCCTCACAGTTGAAACACTTTCCAAGGCCAAGTCTGCATTCCCCCGGATGGTTCTTCAAACATTTGGGACATTGGGGAAATTTCCTGACATTCTGTACCTTTCCCTCTACTCCTTGGCTATTTTGGCCTTCACTTGGCCTCTTCGTTCCTCTCTGTTGGTGTGGTTGGTTAAACCTTTGTGGGACCTCCTTTGGTCTAGCATACTTTGTAACGACCCGGGGAGGATCGCCACGACATTCTTGACTTTTCATGAAACTTTAACTCATATTTAAACTCTTTTCCCCTTCTCTTTTTTTTCTTTAATAACAGTATACCTAACAGGCTTAAAGACTTCAACTTAATGGATGAAAAGTTAGTCCCTCGTACATGCTTCCAATCGACGTAGAAGTTGCATGGGTCTGCATGCATCAACCGATAGACATTGCGTCTTCCGGATGGCACGTGCACCCCACATGACTCATTTAAACACCTATCGGCAGATGCGAATACTCGCATCGACTGATGATCACGTGCATCTCGTGTGACCAATTTAAAACATCTACTGGTAGACATGTGAAATTCACGTGTTCATCTAAGACATCTTCTGATAGCTTACAAGCTCTATATTATTCGATCACTAAACGACAAATTATCACTTACATCATCCGGTCACTAGACGAAAAAACCATGTTTATATCATCCGGTAAAAAGACTCCTTAGATCATCCGGTGACTTTATTACACTACATCTGCCGATCGCTAAACAACAAACTAACACTTACATTATCCGGCGAGGAAACATATTACATCTTCCGGTGACGTCATACTACATCTTCCGGTGACGTCATCCGAAAGACTGGATCGTTTAACTCTCATCTATTGACATCTGCTGATGAAGTCAGCCGGATGATTGCCTCATCCAGCTTCTATCATACGGCAGTGAAACCCAATAATCATCAAACATCTTCATTCGATAGAACATATCACAACTCACCCGATTCTTAACTTAGTAACTATAAACCTCAATGGGCAGGGATCATAAATTCATCCAAAAATACGCATAGCGGAAGACTTAAGCAACACAAACCATTCAATAATCCTTAAAGTCGTATTCAGACTCTAAAGACAAGCTCTTCAAATCCATATCTCATTGTTATACGAAATTCTGTTCTATTTAGTCATTTGTTCATCATAAACTATTCTGACTTACTATGAGCATAACAAGGGAACTTAATCGCCTATCCAGCCTTGCACTGTCACACTGAGCATCCTCAAGCAACCAAGCTTAGACATCCTCATTAACCTTGAGTTCCTCACCTGAAAACTCGTCACCTACATCATAAGGTTTAAACTATAAGCCTAATGCTTAGTAAGGAATGCAACACTAACATGGATGCATGAATGCATAATTTGGGAAAATCACATGCTCATAAGTCTTTTCTTGTTCATGTCTTTGCTCGTAATCATCATTCACAGTCATGGATCATATTCATCATTCATAGTCATTGATCATATTCATCATTCATAATTATTGATCATATTCATCATTCATAGTCTTTGTTCATATTCATCATTCATAGTCTTTGTTCATATTCATCATTCATAGTCTTTGTTCATATTCATCAGTCATAGTCTTTGTTCATATTCATCATTCATAGTCTTTGTTCATATTCATCATTCATAGTCTTTGTTTAGGTTGTGTGGATCAAGAGAGGATTTGTGCCGGTAAAGGGGGTTCGACAGTGAGTTTGATCTTGTTCCCTACCGCGGGTCGTATTCATATGTCCTTCTTTGGACTGTGACATACGCCGAACCGCCCCCAACCCTCACTTAATCCACGTTGTATAAATCTTATACATATACATATATACATACATATCTTGTTCATGGAAAACATGCGTTAAAACATTTTCTTATGCTTGAGAAACATTCATGATGCATGAACATGAGAGCTTTTAACTCATCAAACTATGACAAGGATCATACCAGAGCAGACAACTTTACATTCACTAACAGGTCATCACATGGTATAACTCGCAACATATATAAATCCTTCAAGTGCAAACAAGCTCATAATCATAAGGTAAACATTAGACATCTCAACCTAGTACTCCCACGATGTAGGGCTCTATTAGCCGGAAATCTTAATACATTCACTTACCTGGTCTCCTTAGCACTTGAGCTCCTTTCTCTTCAAACTTCTTCACCTAAACATGTGCATTACAGTAGTTAAATCAAAATCCTAAAACTCTACTCATAAATCATCCTAGAATCTATTAGCTAAAGTCATCCCCAAATCCTTGGTTTGATATACTGTGCAGAATCTGAAATCCAAAATAAAACAAACAGGTTCTACTATCGATTAAATCTGAGTTGGTTACTTAAAATGTCCAGAATCGATTGGGGTTGACATTACTACCCTCGGATTCTAAAATGTTCTAATACTACTCAGCCATTGATAAAATCCGAGTTCAAATGCCGAGCTGAAAACAGAGCTCCAAACACAAACAGATAACTACATTGTCCATTACATACCTCGGGTGCTGATTCGCAGAGGAATGCGGCTAAAAAAAACCGGTCGTCGGCGAGGAAAACACTGATAGCAGTGAGCGGGGCTTGGGAGAGAAGAAATCGCCGGAAGTTGTGGATGTCGGCTACAGTGGTTTAAATGAGGTTTCAATCGTGTCCTTTTTCTTTAAATACAGGCCTCAATCCTCCATTATTACAACTTTGCCACTCAACCTAGTTTAGATCCACATGTAATTAATTAAACTTGGCATAAATCCTAAACTACGAAGATTATATATTTATGACCGTTAATACAGTTAAGAAAATCACCTGGCCATTGACTCGGGTGTTACATCCCCTTGAACAAAATTTTCGTCCCCGAAAATTGATCAAACAAACAACTCTGGATACTTGTCTAACATGTCATGTCGGTCGCTCCCAAGTGGCTTCTTCAATGCCATGATTCTTCCATAAAACTTTGACCAATGAAATCTCTTTATTCCTCAAAGTCTTAACTGCGGATTCCAACATCTGCACTGGTCTGTCTTCATACATTAATGATGGTTCAATCTCAAAATCCATTGGCTCAACAACTTGCGTCGGATCTCGTATGCATTTCCTTAACATTGACACGTGGACTTTATCCAATGATGGAGGCAACTGCAGTCTGTAAGCTGTACTACCGATTCTAGCCAAAACAGGGAATGGTCCAATAAATCGTGGATTAAGCTTTCCCTTTCTGCCAAATCTTAGTACTCCTTTAAATGGTGAAACCTTGAGGAAAACTTCATCACAAACAGCAAATTCAAGATCTCTCCTCCTTTGGTCTGCATAACTTTTCTGTCGGCTTTGTGCAGTAATCATTCTCCTTTTAATATTGGCAATCTTGTCTGACATCTACTGCAACATCTTGGGACCTAAGAGTTTTGCTTCACCAACCTCATCCCAATACAGAGGTGACCTACACTTCCTGCCATATAGTGCCTCATAAGGTGCCATGCCAATGGTGGACTGGTAGCTGTTGTTGTAGGAGAACTCAACAAGGGGTAAATATCTACTCCAGGATGACTGGAAATCTAGTACACATGCCCTCAGCATGTCCTCAAGTATCTGGATAGTCCTTTCAGATTGACCATCTGTCTGTGGGTGGAAGGCAGTACAGAAGGTTAACTTTGTACCTAATGCGTCTTGTAAACTTTTCCAAAATCAGGAGGTAAACCTGGGGTCACGATCGGATACAATAGATACAGGGATTCCATGCAACCTAATAATTTCTTGCACATAAAGATCATCTAGTTGGTCCATCGAGTAGGTTGTCCTTACTGGTAAGAAATGGGCTGATTTTGTCAATCTATCAATCACAACCCAAATACTATCATGTCCCTTGGTTATCTTAGGTAACCCTACAACGAAATCCATAGCTATGTGTTCCCACTTCCACTCGAGAATAGGTAAAGGCTGAAGGGTATTTCCTGGACATTGGTGCTCGGCTTTAACTTGTTGGCAAACCAAACATGACTCTACATACTTAGCAACATCTCTCTTTAAGTTTGGCCACCAATAGAGTAACTTCAGGTCTCGATACATCTTGGTGCTGCTAGGATGTTCGGAATAGGGAGACGAGTGCGCCTCAGCCAATATTATCTTACGTAATCCTCCGTCATTAGGGACATACCATCTATTTCTAAACCTCAGAATTCCATCCTTGGAAAGACTAAACTCGGAGGTGGTGTCTTTCACCTTGTTAATTATACCGTTATTCTCCTCAGAGTCCTTCTGTTGTGCTTCTTTGATCTTTTCTAAAACCGTTGGTTGAATTGTCAAGTCGGCTAGTAAGGTTGATAACTCTGGAACTATCTCCAACTCCAATTTCTGAATCTCTTTCCTCAAAGGTATAGATATAGTTGATACAACGGGTTGCATAGTTGTTGACATCCTGCTCAATGCGTCAGCTACAGAGTTAGCTTTACCCGGATGATACTTGATCTCAAAGTCATAATCCTTAACAAATTCCAACCAACGCCTCTGCCTCATGTTCAATTCCTTTTCTGTAAAGAGGTACTTCAGACTTTTATGGTCAGAAAACACCTCACACTGCTGTCCATATAAATAGTGTCTCCATATCTTCAAAGCAAAAACGACAGTGGCTAATTCTAAATCATGGGTGGGGTAGTTCTGTTCGTAACTCTTTAATTGCCTAGAGGCATACACTACAACTTTGCCTTCTTGCATCAAAACACAGCCCAAACCAACTTTTGACGCATCACAAAATACGCTAAACTTTCCTTCTTCGGTTGGAAGGGTCAAAACCGGGGCTGTTGTTAACTTCACCTTCAATGTCTGGAAGCTATTCTCCAAGCTTCGGTCCAAGAATATTTATTGTCCTTCTTTGTCAAATTCGTCACGGGCTTAGCTATCATAGAAAATCCTTTGATGAACTTTCTATAATAGCCTGCCAATCCAAGGAAACTGCGGACTTCACTGGCATTCTTTGGTTGTGGCCAATCCTTTACTGCCTGAATTTTGTTCGGGTCCACTGATATGCCATTAGCAGAAACTACATGGCCAAGAAAATTAACCTTGTCCAACCAAAATTCACACTTGGACAATTTGGCATAAAGCTGGTGCTTCTTCAATGTTGTCAAAACTATTCTTAAATGCTCTGCGTGGTCAGCTTCTTTCCGTGAGTATATCAGGATATCATCTATGAACACAATTACAAATTTGTCCAAATACTCCCGAAACACACGATTCATTAAGTCCATGAAGGTTTGATGTGCCCCATAGGCCCATTACACGGTCTCAAACCCAAGGTCATAATTTATCTAATTTATGCACTTACACTCTTGTCTCTTTTGCAGGTAATGGATTGTGTGGAGGCTTGGAGAACACCTTGGGAGACTTGAAGTGGGAATCCAAAGCTACGGATGTGGACCAACCAACACACTTAATCACTTGGAAATTCAAGCAAGGAGACCAATTTGCTCACATGGGAATTTGTCTTCCCGAGCCTTAATTGTAACCTTTTATTTCAAACTTATTTTGAGACAAACATTGGCCTTCTTGTTAAACTTTATTATAAGCATGCATATTAGGCATTTAGGGTTAGATGAATGATAAGTTAGATGATGGAATGGAAGTGGTTCAAAGCAAGTGCATGGAGTGCATGGAAGACGAGGAATGGGCCTTAAGGAAAAGATATCCATTTTGGCCCAACCTTGAGTGGAGGGGACCACTACCCTTTATCCAAACCATGGGCTGCCACTTGAGGGATTCTTAGAGGTTCTCCAATCAACACAAGGCCAAGGATTGATGACATGGTTATCACACAACCATTGGATCAAGAAAACCAAACTCATCTCGGCCATCCAAGCAATCTTCAAGATCCAACGGTTACACCATTTTGAAGACCACTTTTTGAATCACATCCAAGCCATCCATAGGTCTATAAAAGCATGGTAATTGGTGATTGTAAGTTTTTTGGACTGATTTTAAGGAGCATGCACGGATTTCCCTTCCATGGTTGAAGGAGTTTGAAGAAACCAACAAGGTTTGCTCGGTTTGCACAAAACCGAGGGGTTGCGCCCCCACCACTCCCTTCTTGCTTGGTAGCTTGCAAGGGTTATATAGCCATCTTCTTCTCCATCTCCTTGGGAGTGGAAAACAGCAAGAAGTGGCCCCAAACCGTGTTCAAGAGTCGAGTTGTCTTCCTTGGAAGCAACTATTGCCAAAGGCTTCAAATATTACCTATTGGCCGATTTCTTGAAGTTTTGCATATCTTTTCCATCTCAATGAATCAGGACCACGCCTTCCACTATCACACACCTCACTCACTCCACTAACATCATATAAAGTTTCGTTTTCATCTAAGCACATTTGGTCATTCAAGTTCATCTTGCAATTTGTGTTCTTCTCGGCCATTTCTTGCCAATCCGAGGAGCTAACGATCCCCTCTAAGCCTCTAAACGTTTTCTTGCAGGTTAGGGCTATATCAAGTGGTATCAGAGTGTGGCTAGCTCCTTTATGGTGCTGGAAACCAAGTTGGTTTGGTTGTCCAAAACCGATTGCACAAAACCGGGTTACTTGATTCATCTTTTGCGGTTTTGTATGTGTGTTTAGTTTTCTTGTTTTTTTTTTTTGCTTTGTTTTCACTAAATACCACCCCTATCTTCTTTTAATCGAAGTTAACAGACTTGAGCATGGGTTTCTAGCTTATTTTCTTCACCATTTTCATGCTGCAAATAGCTTCCACTTTTGGTTAAACAATTGCTAACTACTTGTAGTACTTGCTGTTTTTATTTCCCTTTTTGTATTGCCACTTGTTCTGCTGTTTTATCCATTTTCCAGCCATCAAAAGAGCATGTTCCTTTCATAAGTTTTAAAGTATAAACTCTGAATATTGTGATTGGTTTGCTGTTTGAGTTGGTTGCTCATGATTGGTAATTATTTTGTAGCTAATGGACATGACCGATTGATGAACTAGTTGAACACCCGATTTGTCCAAAATTTGGCCTCTATTTGTATTGCTTTTTGAGTATGCTTTATTTACGTTATTCTCTTGCTAATGAATGTTAACTTATTGATATTTGATCTGTTTAAGATGGCATGAAAATTTGGGGAATTAAGCTTGCTAAAATCGAGATTAAAAGTAAGCACAAAAGTGGTTTGTTGTAGTATTGTTAGCCGATTAGCATGACACTTAAATTCAACTTTGCATTGAGCTAAATCAAACTTTCTTTTATTAAATGCTGCTGTTATTCCTTGCTAAGTATGAGTAAAAAGTTTGGTAAAAGATGTATGCAAATTGGTTATGGACTTGTCACAAAACCGAGGCCTAAAATGCATCAAAATTTATTCTAGTGACTACCGATTATTGTTTTATTTTCGTGTTTTGTAACCTGTTTTTCTGTATAAGTCTGAGCATATAAATCATCTAGGCTTGAGTTAACTTACCCTTCAGCTAAAGCATGTGCTCATTGTGGAGTGTTTGGCATTAAAATTCAAATTATATGCTGTTTTTGGCAAAAACAAGACACACTTTTGAAAAAACAGTTTTGTGTGTGCACAAATTTGGTAAGGTTGATGTTGATTGTTGGGGCCACAATGCACTTTGCTGAAAATGAATGTTGACCACGAATTTATGCTGAATATTACCTTTCAAATTAGTGGTTTGTTGCTAAAATATTGTTTAATACTTGAATGAAAACCAAAGCATGAAATTTGGCTTAAGTCTCAAAATCTTGCATGAAAATTACCTAAACCGAGAACCAAATTGAGTTGTGATTTTTACTTTTCTTAGTTAACTTAATTTGCATGTCCCCTAGAGTGTAAAGGAATAAATCTCTTTCCTTTTACTCCTTAGTAGTTATTTTATTTTTGGCCCTATTATTCAAAAAAAAAAAAAGAGAAGTGAACTTAATTGAAAGCTTAGGTGAATACTTTAGTGAGGACAATTTTTTCTAATCTCCTAGGAACTATGGTTCAACAAAACTAAAATTTTCCTAATACTTAGTAATGAAGACTAGAAGTGGAATTCACATAGTCCCAACCCAAGATATGGCCCAAGATCCAAACATACCCACTAGTGGCAAAGACATTCCCCAAGAAGAGACTCATACCCAACAAGAGGGAGAGTCTAGCATGTAAGGACAACTTAATGGACTAAGTGGAATTGTTGGAGCCTTAAGTAAACAGCTCTATGAAATGAACTTAAAATTTGAACAAGTGATGAATGGTCGTAGAACAAGCTATCATGGAGAATCTTCCCATGACACCACACCTAGGAGAAGAAATGACAACCTTAGGACTCGATTTAGAGACCAAGAACCTTTAGGTGGTGATGACGAGGTAGATTACTGAAGTGGTAGACGCCCTAATTTTGACCATGATGAGGACGATGAGTGGACCTTAGACGAGGAGGAAAATTTCCGACCCCCTAACCCTAGACGCCATGATGAGTTTAGGAGAGACCGACGACGAGACCAAGATGACCTTCGAAACGTAAAATTACAAATCCCATCCTTTAATGGAACTTGTGATGGAACAACCTTTATCGAATAGTTAGAAAAGGTGGAAAGGATATTTGATTGTTATGATTACTCCGACAAGGTCAAGATCCAACTAGTTTCCGTAGAACTTACCGGCTATGCCTTACTTTGGTGGTCTAACATTAGATCACAAATAGCACGGACTGGATTTGATCCTATTAATACTTGGAGGAAGATGAAATCTATTATGTCTAAGAGGTTCATACCTAGTCATTATAAGCAAGAGTTGATCATGAAGATACATAGCCTCAAGCAAGGAAGTCTATCCGTTGAAGAGTACCTCACGGAGTTCGAAACTCTAAAAATTCGAGGAGAACTAGAAGTGCCTGATGACCAAGCCATAGCTAGGTTTATCCATGGACTAAATTATGATATTGCTGATGCTGTAGAGTTACACCCATTGGAGAGCATGGATTCGGTGATCCAATTGGCCTTAAAAATTGAGCGACAACTTAAAAGAAAGAGAAAAGCCACCCAATCCTACAAGCCTAGTCAATTTCCCAAGTACACTCCCAAACCCCTTAAAGTTAACAAGCCCTCACCCAAGGCTGACTGGAAAAAGCCTTTCCAAAGACAATGGCCACCCAAGGATTCAAGTAATAAACCTATAATTCCCAAAGGCCCTGAAGCCAAGACCATGAGAGATAACCCCATTGGACAAAGAGCACGTGACCTCAAGTGCTACAAGTGTCAAGGCCTAGGGCATTTCATGGCCCAATGCCCGAACCGACGTGTTATGATTATTGAGGAGGACACTGGTGAACTTGTAAGTGAGGATGAGCTCCAAGAGGAAGTGGTAGAAGTTGAAGGAGATGAGGACGAGAATGAATCTGAGGAAGAAGTTATTCACGCACAAGATGGACCTTTACTTATGGTGAGAAGACGAGTTCTCATAACAAAGAATTCTGGAGAGGATTGTCAGCGTGAGAACATTTTTCATAGTAAATGTCTCATCAAGGATAAGCTTTGTTCGTTAATCATTGATGGAGGAAGTTGTGCGAACGTAGCCTCCAAGGATTTGGTGACCAAGTTAGGACTCAATACTAGTAGCCACCCTCACCCGTACAAGCTTAAGTGGTTGGATGATAGAGACGACGTCAAAGTTACGAAGCAAGTGAGGATTGAGTTTGCTTTAGGTAAATATAAAGATTCGGTCCTTTGCGATGTAGTGCCTATGAGCGCAAGCCATTTACTCTTAGGCCGCCCCTGACAATTTGATCGAAGAGTGAACCATGATGGGTATTCCAACTGTTATTCACTAAAGTTTGAAGGCAAAAATCTTAAGTTGGCACCCATGACCCCTGAGCAGATAGCTAAGAATGATGCTATCAAGAGAGAAGAGAAGAATAAAGCTAGTCTCTTCATGACTAAAACTGAATTAGAAGCATCGGTACTTAGGTGAGACCCTTTGATCATGATACTTTTCCGTGACCGAGTGATGGAGTTAGGAGTTATTCCCCCTCAAGTTATGGACATTTTGCATAAGTTTCAAGACGTATTCCCTGAAGATCTCCCAAAAGGATTCCCACCTCTTCGTGGCATTGAACATCAAATCGATCTCCAACCCGGGGCTGTTTTACCAAATCGACCAGCTTACCGAATGAACCCCGAGGAGACGAAGAAACTGCAAGACCAAGTACAAGAACTATTGGACAAGGGATATATAAGAGAATCCATGAGCCCTTGTGCAGTTCCTTCCCTTTTAGTCCCTAAGAAAGACGGCACCATGAGGATGTGTGTCGATAGCCGAGCCGTGAGCTCGAGGACATGTTAAATGAGCTCAGTGGAGCTTCGATCTTTTTTAAAGTGGACCTCAAGAGTGGTTATCACCAGATAAGTATGAAGGAAGGTGATGAGTGGAAGACAGCCTTCAAGACGAAGTATGGGCTGTTTGAATGGATGGTGATGCCCTTTGGTCTTTCTAATGCCCCGAGCACATTTATGAGACTCATGCACCATGTGCTTAAGGAATATCTTGGTAAATTCATTGTGGTTTACTTCGATGATATTTTGGTGTACAGTATTGACCTTCCTCAACATCTTAACCACTTGAGTACCCTCTTCCAAACCCTAAGGAAAGCCAAGTTGTTTGGAAACTGGAGCAAGTGTTCCTTTGCGCAAGAAAAGGTCTATTTTCTGGGATTTGTGATTTCCAAAGATGGAATGGAAGCTGACGTGGATAAGATCAAGGTCATTAAGGATTGGCCCATACCAAACTCCATAACTAAAGTACGTAGCTTCCATGGATTAGCCTCATTTTATCGGAGGTTTATCAAAGATTTTAGTTCAATAGCTGCCCCACTTACGGATTGCACCAAGAAAGGGAAAGAGTTTACTTGGACCCCTTCTTGCCAAAAGAGCTTTGAACTTATCAAGCAAAGTTTATGTCATTCTCCCGTACTTGCTCTTCCTGACTTCAACAAAGTTTTTGAAGTTAAAAGTGATGCATCAGGAGCTGGCATTGGAGCAGTACTCATGCAAGACCACCGACCCATCGCATTCTTTAGCGAAAAGATGAAAGGAGCTGTGCTGAATTATTCCACCTATGATAAGGAATTCTACGCCGTTATACGAGCATTAGAGCACTGGCAGCATTACCTCTTGTCGAAAGAATTTGTAATAAATACTGACCATCAAGCTTTACGACACATTAAGAGTCAGCATAAGTTGAACAAGCGGCATGCAAAATGGGTAGAATTTTTGGAAAGATTCCCATACACATTGAAATATCTTAAGGGCGAGAACAATGTAGTCGCCGATGCCCTTTCGAGGAAGCGCATTCTTCTTACCGAATTGGGGACTAGATTTTTTGGATTTGAATGGATTAAGCATAACTATGAATCAGACTCCGACTTTGGTTTTATTTACGCCAAGTGCAAGGAAAAGGTCGAAGGAGATTACCGGCTTATGGATGACTATTTATTGAAAGCAGGAAAATTGTGCGTTCCCCACGGAAGTTTAAGACGATGTATTGTTAAAGAAGCCCATTGTGGAGGATTAGCAAGTCATTTTGGGGAAAAAAGGACCCTTGAAATGCTTAAGGAACATTTCTATTGGCCACATATAAAGAGAGATGTGCATCGCTTAGTGGAAGCATGCATCATTTGCAAAAAAGCCAAAAGTAAGGTTCTACCACATGGCTTGTATATGCCTTTACCCATTCCCTCGCACCCTTGGATTGACGTTAGTATGGATTTTGTGTTGGGATTGCCACGAACTGCTCGTAATAAGGATTCGATCATGGTAGTTGTAGATCGTTTCTCAAAGATGGCACATTTCATTCCTTGTGCAAAAACCGATGACGTCTTTGCAATAGCAGAATTATTTTTTGGAGAGATTGTTCGCCTACACGGGATACCACATTCCATAGTGTCGGATCGGGACACTAAGTTTTTGAGCTCCTTCTGGAAGACGTTGTAGAAGAAGTTGGGGACTAAGTTGTGTTTTAGCACATCTTTCCATCCCCAAACTGATGGACAAACGGAAGTTGTTAATAGGACCTTAGGCACCCTCTTACGATCTATTGTAGGTAAGAAACTATCCAGTTGGGACGTAGTCCTCCCCGGATTAGAATTTGCTTACAATCGCACCCTTCATTCCACTACTGAGCAAACGCCCTTTTAGGTTGCCTATGGGTTTAATCCATGTACACCGTTGGACCTTGTTCCCTTACCATTTAATGAACTGGCCAATCCATCAGGAGTGAGCAAGGCTGAACAGATCAAGAAATTATACGAAAGTGTGCGTCGAGCCATCGAAAAGAGAAATGCGAGCGTGGCTAAGCGAGTAAACAAAGGTCGAAAAGAAGTTGTCATTAAAGAAGGAGATTTGGTTTGGTTGCACTTACGCAAAGAGAGATTCCCCGACAAAAGGAAATCTAAGCTACTCCCGAGAGCGGATGGACCATTCAAGGTGTTGTAGCGAATAAATAACAACGCTTATAAGATTGAGTTGCCGGGTGACTATGGAGTATCAGCCACTTTCAACGTCATGGACCTATCACCCTATAAAAGTGATGTAGAAAACTCCGAGGGGCCCGAACTAAAGGATTTGAGGTCAAATCCTCAACAACTTGGGGAGGATGATGTGCCCCATAGGCCCATTACACGGTCTCAAACCCAAGGTCATAATTTATCTAATTTATGCACTTACACTCTTGTCTCTTTTGCAGGTAATGGATTGTGTGGAGGCTTGGAGAACACCTTGGGAGACTTGAAGTGGGAATCCAAAGCTACGGATGTGGACCAACCAACACACTTAATCACTTGGAAATTCAAGCAAGGAGACCAATTTGCTCACATGGGAATTTGTCTTCCCGAGCCTTAATTGTAACCTTTTATTTCAAACTTATTTTGAGGCAAACATTGGCCTTCTTGTTAAACTTTATTATAAGCATGCAAATTAGGAATTTAGGGTTAGATGAATGATAAGTTAGATGATGGAATGGAAGTGGTTCAAAGCAAGTGCATGGAGTGCATGGAAGACGAGGAATGGGCCTTAAGGAAAAGATATTCATTTTGGCCCAACCTTGAGTGGAGGGGACCACTACCCTTTATCCAAACCATGGGCTGCCACTTGAGGGATTCTTAGAGGTTCTCCAATCAACACAAGGCCAAGGATTGATGACATGGTTATCACACAACCATTGGATCAAGAAAACCAAACTCATCTCGGCCATCCAAGCTATCTTCAAGATCCAACGGTTACACCATTTTGAAGACCACTTTTTGAATCATATCCAAGCCATCCATAGGTCTATAAAAGCATGGTAATTGGTGATTGTAAGTTTTTTGGACTGATTTTAAGGAGCATGCACGGATTTCCCTTCCATGGTTAAAGGAGTTTGAAGAAACCAACAAGATTTGCTCGGTTTGCACAAAACCGAGGGGTTGCGCCCCCACCACTCCCTTCTTGCTTGGTAGCTTGCAAGGGTTATATAGCCATCTTCTTCTCCATCTCCTTGGGAGTGGAAAACAGCAAGAAGTGGCCCCAAACCGTGTTCAAGAGTCGAGTTGTCTTCCTTGGAAGCAACTATTGCCAAAGGTTTCAAATATTACCTATTGGCCGATTTCTTGAAGTTTTGCATATCTTTTCCATCTCAATGAATCAGGACCACGCCTTCCACTATCACACACCTCACTCACTCCACTAATATCATATAAAGTGTTGTTTTCATCTAAGCACATTTGGTCATTCAAGTTCATCTTGCAATTTGTGTTCTTCTCGGTCATTTCTTGCCAATCCGAGGAGCTAACGATCCCCTCTAAGCTCTAAACGTTTTCTTGCAGGTTAGGGCTATATCAAGGTTGCAGGTGCATTGGTCAGTCCAAATGACATGACCAAGAATTCGTAGTGTCCATAACGGGTTCTGAAGGCTGTCTTTGGTATATCTCATTCCTTAACTTTCAGTTGGTAATAACCTGAACGTAAATCTATTTTTGAAAACACTCTTGCTCCTTGCAATTGGTCAAACAAATCATCAATTCGGGGTAAGGGGTACTTATTCTTGATTGTCAACTTATTTAGCTCCCTATAGTCTATGCACATTCGAAGGGAACCATCTTTCTTCTTGACAAATAAGACAGGTGCACCCCAAGGGGAACTACTAGGGCGTATAAATCCTTTGTCTACTAATTCTTGTAGTTTGACTTTTAACTCCTTTAACTCAACCGGTGCCATACGGTAAGGGTTCTTAGATACAGGCAATGCCTCGAGATATGTATCAATTACAAACTCTATTTCTCTATCAGGTGGTAATCCTAGCAAGTCATCCAAGAATGCCTTAGGGAATTCTCTGACTATGGGGATATCTTGTAACTCTACCTTATTCTTCACCCGAACATCCATTATGGTAGCTAAGTAACTCTCACAACCATTTTTCAGTAACCGGAAAATTTCTAGTGAGGATATAATCGGTATTTTGCTTATCTTAGGAATGGCTTGGAAGGAATAATGATCACCATTTGGGGGTCGAAAATCAACCATCCCAGATATACAACTTATTGTGGCATAATGCCTAAATAACCAATCCATTCCCAATATCACCTCATATCCTTTCATGTCAATTACAATCAGTTCTATATATAGTTTCCTACTTCCTAAGGACACAACATCACCTTTAACAATCTGTTCAGAATGTAGGGACTTCCCTGATGGTAACATAACATCATATGGTCTTTCGGCTGGTAAAGGTTCTAAGTTGTGTTGGCACACAAACAAGGTTGATATAAATGAGTGTGTGGCTCCTGTATCTATAAGTGTGTAAGCAGCAAAACCACAGATCGTAATGGTACCTGTTATGATTGTATGCTGCAGGCTTCCTCATCCTCCATCATTGCATAGACTCTTGGTGCTACCCTTGCACGGTTCGGATCTGGCGGCATGGGGCAGTCTCTGACTATATGTCCAACCTTATCACATCTGAAACAGCGGCCAGAACGCAACTTGCATTCGCCGGGGTGGTTCTTCTGGCAGATGGGGCATAAGGGTGTCAGGGGCCTCTTTCCTTTCCCTTGGTCATCATTCTGGTTGAGGGGTCTCTTTATTCCTTGTTGTTGTTGCTGTGGTCCCCTGTTCTGTTGTGGCTGCCAACCTTTGTTCTGACGTGGTGGCGGTTGAGTGTCCTTTGTGAGCTTTCTTGGCTGCTCACGCTGTGCATATGCTGTCATTTCTGCCTCTTCCAGCTCCAAGGCCTTAGCCGTCACTTCACCATAAGGTACATTGTGTATCCCAGCAGTCTTCACCTTCACATACAGACTCGGCTTCAGCCCTTGAACAAATTGGTAAATCTTGTCCTCGTCATCCTCAATCATACGGGGAGCAAACCGTGATAAAGCATCAAATTTACATATGTAATCCGCACAGAGCCAGTTTGTCACAGATTCATGAACTCCTTCTTCTTGTTGGCCCGAACAGTCCTATTGAAGTACTTGTCAAAGAAAGCAGTCTTGAACATCTCCCAGGTCATAGCTTCGGTATTAGCGGTGTTCTGGATCGAGTCCCACCAATGCCTTGCACTTAACTCCAAATGAAAGACAGCATAGGTGACCTTATCCCCTTCCTCAACCTTTGCATACTTAAACATATCTTCTATCTTTCGAATCCACTCCTCAGCATAAATAGGATCTGAAACATGCCCATTAAACAACGGGGGTCGAAGCCGATGGAAACGCTCACCCCCATGATCATGATTGCATTAGTACTGGAGTTGCCTTGTTACTCTCTAGCAGTCATCAGTCGTTCTATCTGGTGAGATTGGCGCATGACCAACTCTGTCAACTGAGCAATAGCATTGCTATCCTCATTGGTCTCTCTTTGCTGACCTCTAACCATTTTGGGATTCCTAGACAAATCATTACAGATATATCTCAACTTAATGACATAAACTGAAATCATAAATACTTACAGTTGTTGGAGTGTGCTCATGTGACAGTCAGTGCTGGAAGGCAGTCTGCAGAATCGGTTTTAGAACCCGGTTTTGCTTTGATACCATAATTGTAACGACTCGGGGAGGATCGCCACGACATTCTTGACTTTTCATGAAACTTTAACTCATATTTGAACTCTTTTCCCCTTCTCTTTTTTTTTTCTTTAATAATAGTATACCTAACAGGCTTAAAGACTTCAACTTAATGGATGGAAAGTTAGTCCCTCGTACATGCTTCCAATCGACGTAGAAGTTGCATGGGTCTGCATGCATCAACCGATAGACATTGCGTCTTCCGGATGGCACGTGCACCCCACATGACTCATTTAAACACCTATCGGCAGATACGAATACTCGCATCGACTGATGATCACGTGCATCTCGTGTGACCAATTTAAAACATCTACCAGTAGACATGTGAAATTCACGTGTTCATCTAAGACATCTTCCGATAGCTTACAAGCTGTATATTATCCGATCACTAAACGACAAATTATCACTTACATCATCCGGTCACTAGACGACAAAACCATGTTTATATCATCCGGTAAAAAGACTCCTTAGATCATCCGGTGACTTTATTACACTACATCTGCCGATCGCTAAACGACAAAATAACACTTATATCATCCGGCGAGGAAACATATTACATCTTCCGGTGACGTCATACTACATCTTCCGGTGACGTCATCCGGAAGACTGGATCGTTTAACTCTCATCTATTGACATCCGCTGATGACGTCAGCCGGATGATTGCCTCATCCAGCTTCTATCATACGGCAGTGAAACCCAATAATCATCAAACATCTTCATTCAATAGAACATATCACAACTTACCCGATTCTTAACTTAGTAACTATAAACCTCAATGGGCAGGGATCATAAATTCATCCAAAAATACGCATAGCGGAAGACTTAAGCAACACAAACCATTCAATAATCCTTAAAGTCATATTCAGACTCTAAAGACAAGCTCTTCAAATCCATATCTTATCGTTATACGAAATTCTGTTCTATTTAGTCATTTGTTCATCATAAACTATTCTGACTTACTATGAGCATAACCAGGGAACTTAATCGCCTATCCAGCCTTGCACTGTCACACTGAGCATCCTCCAGCAACAAAGCTTAGACATCCTCATTAACCTTGAGTTCCTCACCTGAAAACTCGTCACCTACATCATAAGGTTTAAACTATAAGCCTAATGCTTAGTAAGGAATGCAACACTAACATGGATGCATGAATGCATAATTTGGGAAAATCACATGCTCATAAGTCTTTTCTTGTTCATGTCTTTGCTCGTAATCATCATTCACAGTCATGGATCATATCTATTCATCATTCATAGTCATTGATCTATATCATCATTCATAGTCATTGATCATATTCATCATTCATAGGTCTTTGTTCATAGTCATCATTCATAGTCTTTGTTTATATTCATCATTCATAGTCTTTGTTCATATTCATCATTCATAGCTCTTTGTTCATATTCATCATTAATAGTCTTTAGTCTTTGTTCATATTCATCATTCATAGTCATTGATCATATTCATCATTCATAGTCATTGATCATATTCATCATTCATAGTCATTGATCATATTCATCATTCATAGTCTTTGTTCATATTCATCATTTATAGTCTTTGTTTATATTCATCATTCATAGTCTTTGTTCATATTCATCATTCATAGTCTTTGTTCATATTCATCATTCATAGTCTTTGTTCATATTCATCATTCATAGTCTTTGTTCATATTCATCATTCATAGTCATTGATCATATTCATCATTCATAGTCTTTGTTCATATTCATCATTCATAGTCATTGATCATATTCATCATTCATAGTCTTTGTTCATATTCATCATTCATAGTCTTTGTTCATATTCATCATTCATAGTCTTTGTTCATATTCATCATTCATAGTCTTTGTTCATATTCATCATTCATAGTCTTTGTTCATATTCATCATTCATAGTCTTTGTTCATATTCATCATTCATAGTCTTTGTTCATATTCATCATTCATAGTCTTTGTTCATATTCATCATTCATAGTCTTTGTTCATATTCATCATTCATAGTCATTGATCATATTCATCATTCATAGTCATTGATCATATTCATCATTCATAGTCTTTGTTCATATTCATCATTCATAGTCTTTGTTCATATTCATCATTCATAGTCATTGATCATATTCATCATTCATAGTCTTTGTTCATATTCATCATTCATAGTCTTTGTTCATATTCATCATTCATAGTCATTGATCATATTCATCATTCATAGTCATTGATCATATTCATCATTCATAGTCTTTGTTCATATTCATCATTCATAGTCTTTGTTCATATTCATCATTCATAGTCTTTGTTCATATTCATCATTCATAGTCTTTGTTCATATTCATCATTCATAGTCTTTGTTCATATTCATCATTCATAGTCATTGATCATATTCATCATTCATAGTCTTTGTTCATATTCATCATTCATAGTCTTTGTTCGTATTCATATGTCCTTCTTTGGACTGTGACATACGCCGAACCAACCCCAACCCTCACTTAATCCACGTTGCATAAATCTTATACAATACATATATACATACATATCTGTCATGGAAAACATGCGTAAATATTTTCTTATGCTTGAGAAACATTCATGATGCATGAAACATGAGAGCTTTTAACTCATCAAACTATGACAAGGATCATACCAGAGCAGACAACTTCACATTCACTAACAGGTCATCACATGGTATAACTCGCAACATATATAAATCTTCAAGTGCAAGACAAGCTCATAATCATAAGGTAAACATTAGACATCTCAACCTAGTACTCCCACGATGTAGGGCTCTATTAGCCGGAAATCTTACTACATTCACTTACCTGGTCTTCTTATAATACCGGTATTCTTAGCACTTGAGCTCCTTTCTCTTCAACTTCTTCACCTAAACATGTGCATTACAGTAGTTAAATCAAAATCCTAAAACTCTACTCATAAATCATCCTAGAATCTATTAGCTAAAGTCATCCCCGAATCCTTGGTTTGATATACTATGCAGAATCTGAAATCTAAAATAAAACAAATAGGTTCTACTATCGATTAAATCTGAGTTGGTTTTTTAAAATGTCCATAATCGATTCGGTGTTGACATTACTACCCTCGGATTCTAAAATGTTCTAATACTACTCGGCCATTGATAAAATCTGAGTTCAAATGCCGAGCTGAAAACAGAGCTCCAAACACAAACAGATAACTACATTGTCCATTACATACCTCGGGTGCGGATTCGCAGAGGAATGCGGTTAAAAAAAAACCAGTCGTCGGCAAGGAAAACACTGATAGCAGTGAGCGGGGCTTGGGAGAGAAGAAATCGCCGAAAGTTGGGGATGTCGGCTACAGTGGTTTAAATGAGGTTTGAATCCTTTCATTTTTCTTTAAATACAGGCCTCAATCCTCCATTATTACAACTTTGTCACTCAACCTAGTTTAGATCCACATATAATTAATTAAGCATGGCATAAATCCTAAACTACGAAGATTATATATTTATGACCGTTAATACAGTTAAGAAAATCACCTGGCCGTTGACTCGAGTGTTACACACTTTCCTTCAGCTTCTTCCACTTCCAGGGCGGTGGACACAACCTCACTGAAGGTCAAGCCCTTGATTCCACAGAATTTAACCCCTCGGTAAATTTCTGGCTTCAGTCCATGCATAAATTTGAACACCTTATCCTCGTCCTTGTGAGCAAAATGCCTAGCAAACCTAGACAGGGACTCGAACTGTCTACTATACTCGGCCACAGACCCTGTCTGCTTCAAGTTCAGGAACTCCAACTTCTTCGCGGTCTGGACAGTACTGTTAAAATACTTCCCATAGAAGATGTCCTTGAATTGTGACCAAGGCATCGTCAAAACATCTGTGGTGGTCTCAATTGTTTCCCACCAGAGTTGAGCTTCACCAACTAAATGAAAGGTTGCCAATGTGACTTTTTCTCCTTCTCCAATGTTGGCACACCTAAACATGCTTTCCATCTTTCTAAGCCACCCTTCAGCCACAACAGGATCAGATGACTGACCATCAAACGTGGGTGGTCTTAGTCTCCAGAATCTATCCCCGGAATGCTCATTGCTAGATCCCGAGTTGGCACTTCCTTGTACCTCTCGACTCAGCAGTACTCCTAGCTGATCAGATTGCTGGCGCATTAATTCTTCCTGCTGTCGCACTAGATCTGTCAACTGTCCGATTACACTAGAATCTTCTGTGCTTCCCGGAGTTGGTGTCTCTCTCTGCACTCTTGGCCTTCCCGGTCGCCTGGACATTTTTGCTATATTCCTGTACAGGGTCAACTATTTTTATAATATCTAATAACTGTACTTAGCATAAACACTTACACTTGTTGGAGTACTTCCATGCAACGATTGGCACTGATGAGTGATCTTTTGAACGGTTTAACTGAATGTCTCTGATACCACACTGTAACGCCCCGAGTTATCTGAACCCGGTTTGTCACTCATGCCCGTACATGACTAAAATTTCAATCATATTATTTTTTTGAAAACTTGCAGCGAAAATCGTTTAAGTAAAAATAAAGTTAAACATGCCTATTGTACAATGCTTGAATACTCAGTTAGAATTTTGGGGAATAATCGGCAAAAGGAATAAAGGATTATATTGCAAAATACTTCATAAGTTTCAAAAATCAAACGCATCGCCCGCTGAACAAAGTCAACAAAAGGGGCTGAAGCAGAAAATGGAAGACATCATCCGGTGGCAAAACGACAAAATGCACTCTACATCTTCCGATGACGTCAGCCTAGATGATTTCCTTCATCCGATCGACTTTGTTCTACATCCACCGGTGACTAAACGACAAAATACACTCTACACCTTCTAATGACGTCAGCACGCATCGGCCGATGAGTTTACTGAGACATCATCCGATGGACTTTAACCTATACCTTCCGATGACGTCAGCACGCATCTGCCGATGAGTTTACTGAGACATCACCCGATAGACTTAAACCTATACCTTCCGATGACGTCAGCACGCATATGCCGATCACTAAACGACAAACTGCACTCCACATCTTCCGATGACGTCAACACGCATATGCCGATGAGTTTACTGAGACATCATCCGATAGACTATTCTTAAGGCATCTTCCGATAAGATTAACCTACATCATCCGATGACTTTTCTTAAGGCATCTTCCGATAGAATTAACCTACATTTCAACTGCTCCTCACTATACATACACAACACCAACTCAGAAAGGGATTTACTTACTTCATCGAGACCATTCAGAAAAAACTCACATTGTAAGGTTCAAAACCAGTAAAACCAATATTTAAAACTCTCAGATCTCTAGTATCGGTAAAACTCAAAACATAGTCAAAATGTTAAAAATCTCTACTGTCATGAAAACTCATCATACACAAATTAAAGCATTATCAACTAAACTCGCACCATTGCAGACAACAGTTAACCCGCCTCATCAGTTTACCAGGCCGAGGCATGAATGTGCTCCTTCAACCACATCTATTCATCTGTGCAATCAGGAAATTCACTTGCAGTATCCTCAACACCTACATCACAAAACTCATCTATTAGCCTAATGCTAAGTAAGTAAAGCTGTAATGAAATGAAACACTGAAATATATATAAATTCCTAATCATGCAATTTCTACTTTCTCAACTCAGTTGTTCATGTTTCGTTTCGGTTCAGATCCCCTTGTGAAATTGTAGCTGGATCAACTCTCCCAAAGTATATACATCCACTGGCTCATTAAGGGGCGGATAAATTCCCTTAACAGCAAATCTGATTCACATGTTCAGATCCCCCAGTGAAATTGGGAGTTGGATCAACTCTCCCAAAGTATAAATATCCACTGTCTCATTAAGGGGCGGATTACTTCCCTTAACAGTGAAACTGATTCACATAGCTGTTTCAATATGTTCAATCCTCACTATGCCAACATGCATTCAAATTCATTTTCGTATACTTTAAAAATATGATGCATGACATACCAACACATTCTAGCATACCAACCCTAATGTTTTGTGATGTAGGCCCGAAGGCACAAACAAACTTTACTTACCTGGATTCCTGGAAATTGTTCGGTTACCACTACTCGGGAAGCTCTGTACACCTAATGTCATAAGCAGAATACCGATTAGATCATCACTAACCTTAACCTTATATCGTTCAAAAACCTAAGGAGCTAGTTTGGAAAACTCTGGTTATCGAACATTCTCAACACTAAACCCGAACTCAACACACTCGCAGCCTTATCAAAAATACACGCATTGTACTTTCTCTGCTATATAGCCACTAAAATCTCAAGATAACGAAAGGAAAACTTACCTAGTTTGAAGGAGAATCGGGCGAGGGAAAATCACCTAGAGAGCTCGACTGCCTGAGCTAAAAATCCAAAGAGGAAAATGAGGGAACAGTGGCGGCTAAACCTCATTAAACCCTCCCTTAAATACGTTATCCACAATAAATTACAATTTACCATTTTATCCTTGCTCAATCACTTGTTAACCTAATCACTAAATCACCCATATTTCAATTATAAAACATTCTCTATAAATGGAAAAAGGTAAATCGGTTAATGAAAACCGGGTGTTACAAGAGTCTTTGAGGAAAATTCCATCATCTAGTTCCCAAAATACTAATGAACTTGACGAAGAACCCCTAAGTGAAGATGTAGATGTAGAGATTATTGAGACAATGCCTAGCTTAAGCAAAGAGGAGGGAGAAACACTAGAAGAAGTTGATTGTCTTCCCGAAGAGGGTCCACTTCTTGGAATGGACGATCAGAAGGAGGAAGAAAGTGAACGAGTAAATGAGGAATTACCACAAGGATTACCACCCATGCATGGTATTGCATACCAATTAGATGGATCAACTCAAGAATACCCTCATGCAAGTGGTGTCAATTGGCATCATAATTCCCTTTATATGGAATCACCCGCCTCCCAATCCTCAAATTTGCCATTCCTCAAAACAAATGACCTTTGGGAAGAAATAGTGAAAGAGGAAAGGATGTCTTGCCATTTAAAAGAAGAGTCAACATGGCGACAAGAAAAGATAGAGTTAAGTGAAGAGGGTACTTTTGAAATTTCTAATATGATCATTGGTCTACCAAACTCCCTTTCAATTATTAAAGGATTGATATTGTCAAGGGAACAAGAACCCTCTCATATCAATTGGCATAATAATCCCTTGTACGATGATAAGATATCATATCCTCTTAAAGGTAATCCCTTATTTAAAGAAGAAATGCCGCACCAATTGGAAAATTTACCCTTGTGGCATCAAGAGAAAAGGAAGTTGAGTGAAGAAAGTATTTTTGGACTGTGTAGCATGATTATTACTCCATTCCTTCCTTTTCCAAAACTTGGGGAAATTTTCTTTCCATTTCAATCAATAAGGAAGAGATTCATATATGGACTAAAACAAATCTATCACCCTCCTACAACCTTTCTTAGAGCTACACAAGCATGTAGGAATTTATTTCCCTTTGTGGACCACAATCGCTCCATCCTTGAATTTGGTAAATTACCAAAACCGTGTTCTCCACCGTTTGGCTATCACAAATTCTACCATAGAACTAGAGTTAAAGTTCAATTGGTAGGAAAATTAATTTTTGAGGTCATAAGGACAAATGGTTTATTTCTTTGGTCGGAGGCTTATCGCATTTCCACCTCATTACTTGTCAAATTCAACTACTTTGAAAAATTTTCTTTCATCACTGAGCAATCGCCCTCCAAAGTAGCCATTGAATTCAACTTTTCCACCCCCACCAAAGAAAACATTAGTAAGACCATCCTAACCCTTATCCTTTTCCATCTAGAACATCTTTTGGTGACGTGCTTCATCACGAAAGAACATACCCTCATTGCATTCAAATTCGAGCCTTCAAGGAGTACACAAGACATCATAGGAGACATTTTTAGGAAGAAGTCAACCAACGGATTTGAGGTCAAATCCTCAAATCACCCGGAGAGGATGACGTGCCTCGGGTTGCAATTAAAAAAAAATTAGTAAAGTCCCAAGCTTTAAATCATCTTCCTACTTATTACGTGTTTTTCTTTTGTAGGTATAATTTATGGGAGGAATGCATAAGGAGCACTTGGAGGATTCACCATTCGGCCCATGGGAATTTTTCTTCCCGGCCCATTAATTTGTAATTTTATTTTCAAACTTATTTGGCACACATTCACCTTTATTGTATGGATTTATAATTGCATTTCATGCATTAGATTGAATGGTTAGAGTTAGATGTATGTTGGTGGATTATGGGTTGAAGAAATTCAACCATTATTCAAAGAAAAAAGGCCTTCACAAGATAAAGCCCAAAGGAAGCCATGCCCAAAGAAGAGCCCACATTTAAAGGTATGATTTTGCAAGTACAAGAGTTAGAGGCAACATGGATTGATGATGTGGAAAGATTCCCTCCATTGATCCATTTAGGCATGACATTCATCCCCTCCCTAGGATGTGTGCTTGTTTGCTTTGATCTTGGCCATCCATCCTTTTCATCAAAGGACCACTATTCATTCATCCTTATGAAAACCCTAATCATCCACCCTAGGATTTTCTATTTAAGCATAGGATTGGTGTTTGTAAACAACTTTTGCCAATTTATAAAATAACTCCTTTTTGCTTCTTTAAGGTGGGTAGCCTTTGAAGAATTCATTGGTTCTTTGAACCAAGTGGAGTAGCCCTCCATTGCTAACCTAGTTTAGGTTGCTAAGATAGCTCTTAACTCTTCCCTCACCTCTCCATTGGGAGCAGGAGTTGAGGACGAAAATTCCGACCTACGGTGGTCATTTTTCCTCCAAGAAAATCGTTCACTCGAGAGCTTAACCCGTAAGATCGCTCTACGAGTCCGCCAAGGGTATTTTCTTTACTTTTTTGCCATCATTTCACACACATTTTCACTCTATATTTCGGCCACACTCCACACACAAATCACTTTTATTTTCTTGCATTTATTTTCCTTCATCTCCATTTCCATTTCTTCACTTTTCACACACTTTTTCCACACCTTTATTTTCTTCTATTTTATTGCATATCATTCATATCTTCTCTTTCATTTTCGGCCATACACCATTCACACACATCACCTCATTTTCTCCTTGCATTTGTTGTCATATTTTCCCTTATTTTAGGCTATTTACACAACCACACAACCGCACTCTTTTTGAATATTTGTGGGTTTGAACACAACCCTTTTTTAAGGGATTTTGTGTCATAAGGGGTCGACACCTACGATAATAAGTCGACACCTCCCTCCTGACTGCAACATTAGACCTTCAAAATTGGACAGCATAACGTTTAAATCCCTTAAAAATCAAAACATACATTTTCAATTCCAAACTCTCTACCCTTTCAAACCATTACAAAAGACTACCATCAAAACAAATCCACTTTCATTTCAAAATACGTTTGTACATCAAAACGACTTTTGACATTTAAAAACATCCACTACACATCAACTATACAGTTTTCATCCTATAATTCCCAATGCAAAATACAATCTCCCAGACTCTTTTTGAAATATAAATCCCTCTTGCCCTCATACCAAAACGCAGCTACACGCACACCAGGTCTAACCGCTCTAACAATCAGCCGCTTCGTCGCACGGGGGTACTCCTCCAACTACCCTACTCCTGGGCCTGCTCTAGGAGCTCACCTGTCAAATCGTCATCACCTACATCACAGAACTCATCTATTAGCCTAGCGCTAAGCAAGTAATGTCACAATCAATATAAACACTTCACATCTCAACACATGCAATATCCCACCATCTCCTAGCATACCCACACTCGTTTTGTTCTTGTACTCGTTCTTGTTCAATTCGTTCATTCTCTTTCTTCTTATCCTCCAGCCCAAGTCCAACTCAGGATTCACAGAGCACATTGCCTCCTGACACAAAATTTCTTAGAAAAGGGTTGTGTTCAAACCCACAAATATTCAAAAAGAGTGCTCGATTGTGTGGTTGTGTAAATGGCCGAAAATAAGGGAAATTATGACAACAAATGCAAGAAGTAAATGAGGTGATGTGTGTGAATTGTGTTTGGCTGAAAATGAAGGAGAAGATATGAATGATATGCAATAAAATAGAAGAAAATAAAGGTGTGGAAAAAGTGTGTGAAAAGTGAAGAAATGGAAATGGAGATGAAAGAAAATAAATGGAAGAAAATAAAAGTGATTTGTGTGTGGAGTGTGGCCAAAATATAGAGTGAAAATGTGTGTGAAATGCTGGCAATAAAGTAAAGAAAATACCCTTGGCAGACTCGTAGAGCGATCTTACGGGTTAAGCTCTCGAGTGAACGATTTTCCAGAAGGAAAAACGACCACCATTGTAGCACCCGATCCCATTAAACCAAATTTAATTTATCAAACTATGGTGTGCTAATTTTATGAAGAATTAGGAGAAAAAGGTGATTAGGTTAGTTAAAGTCTATTCAAGGGCAAAAGGGTAAATAAAAATTAAAAGTGGATAACGTATTTAAAGAAAGGGAATTTGGGGTTAAATGCACTGTAGCCGCCACCATTCTGATTATCTTTTTCTCTCGGCCAACAGCTCTTCAGCAGACTCCCTCTAGGCGATTTCCCCTCCGATTTCATCCAACCAAGGTGAGTTTTGATTCAACCGCTTGCTGTTTTAGTGCCTAGGTAGCTAAAGGATTTCAATGTATGCATTTTTGGAAATGCTGTAAATGCGGGATTTCGTTTGGGGTATAGTATGGAATCGGGAATGCTAGATAAACAAAAATGCCAAACTAGCTCCTTAGATTTCTAGATAGTTTGGAAATGAAGTTTAATGCTCTGTTTGTGATTTAGGTGAACAGAATCCCGAAGTAGCTCATAACTAGGAATTCTCTGGGAATCCAGGTAAGTGAAGTAATGTCTGTGCCTTCGGGCCTACATCACAAAACAGTAGGTTTATGCATGTTTGAGTGCTTTCTTTATGTCATGCATCATGTTTTTGAAGAAATACGAAAATAAATTTATATGAAATGTTATGGCAAGGCATGAACAGAACATGTTGTGATAGCTATTAAGGGAATTAATCTGCCCCTTAACTGATGTAGTGGATTTATTACATTGGGATAATTGATCTCACTCCCAAGGGAACTGAGGGATCAGATCAGCTATTAAGGGAATTCATCTTCCCCTTAATTGTGTAGAGGATGTATAACATTGGGAGGATTGATCCCACTCCCAAGGGAAACAAGGGATCATATAAGTTATGAATGAACGTGAATGCAACTGAGACGAGAAAGTAGAAACTGCATGTTTAGGAATTTATGTTTTAGCGTTTCAGCATTTCATTTCATAATGCTTCACTTATTTAGCATTAGGCTAATAGATGAGTTTTGTGATGTAGGTGCTGAGGTAACCACTGGAGAGTTCTCTGAATTTACTAAAGAATAGGTGAAGCTGTTGAAGCACATTCATGCCGCACTTTGGTGTCCTGATGAGGCGGTTTAACATATGTCTGTAGGTGAAGTTTCAGTGGTTAAGTGGTTATTTGATGAGTATTCAGGATTTAATGACAGTAGCTATTTGATGTTTTATATCCTTGGGATTTTCTTCTCTGTCAATGGAAACGTGATTTTAATGTTGTCAGTGTCTAACCTTTCTGAAGGGTCTAGAATGTTTGAGTTGTCCCCTGATATGAAAAATCCGACTTTATTTTATTACAATTTGTTGGTTCGGGATTATAGGTTCAGAATACAAATGTTGGTTTTAAATGGTCACTTGTTGGAATTCAGATGTTATTTAGGGTTAGGTTATTTCGGATATTTTGAGTGAAATCTGTAAGTTCAACCATCGGCGAATGAAGTTAATAGGTGGATGTATGTTAAAGTCGATTGGATGAATGAATCATCCGGCTGACGTCATCGGTGGATGTAAGTTAAAGTCGATCGGATGAATGAATCATCCGGCTGACGTCACCGGTGGATGTATGTTAAAGTTGATCGGATGATGGCTGACGTCACCGGTGGATGTAGGAAGTGTTTTGTCGTTTTTTAACCGGTTGATGGCTGACGTCACCGGTGGATGTAGGAAGTGTTTGTCATTTAGTGACCGGATGATGTAGCCAAAGTTTTGTCGCTTTATCACCAGGGAAGCCTTTTGGTTCCTGTTTCGGCCTATTCGTTGACTTTGCTCGGCCGGTAGATATGTTTGACTTCTGTAACTTTTCAAGTATTACACGATTTAAACCCTTACTTCCTTTGGCCGATTGTTTCTTAACATTCCAACCGATTATTCAAACATGTCTTTTTATATAGTTTTGTTTAACTCTATTGTGCTTAAACGATTTCCGCTGCTAGCTTTTTTTTAAAATATTTCGAGGCTTTAGAAAATGTCAAATTTTAACTTTCGAGCGAAATTTTAAATTTGGTCCAAAGTTTCTTAGTTATATTCGGGTTATGAGTAGTGAACCGGGTTCAGAAAACTCGGGGCGTTACAACCGTAGGCCGGGATTTTCGTCCTCAACTCCTACTCCCAATAGAGAGGCGAGGGAAGAGTTAAGAGCTATCCTAGAAACCCAAGCTAGGTTAGCAATGAAGGGCTACTCCACTTGGTTCAAAGAACCAAGGAATTCTTCAAAGGCTACCCACCTTAAAGAAGCAAAATGGAGTTATTTTATAAATTGACAAAAGTTATTTACAAACACCAATCCTATGCTTAAATAGAAAATCCTAGGGTGGATGATTAGGGTTTCCATAAAGATGAATGAATAGTGGCCCTTGGATGAAAATGATGGATGGCCAAGATCAAGGCAAACAAGCACACATCCTAGGGAGGAGATGAATGTCATGCCTAAATGGATCAATGGAGGGAATCTTGCCACATTATCAATCCATGTTGCCACTAACTTTTGTACTAGCAAAATCATACCTTTAAATGTGGGCTCTTCTTTGGGCCATGGCTTCCTTTGGGCTTTATCTTGTGAAGGCCTTTTTTCTTTGAATAATTAGTTGAATTTCTTCAACCCATAATCCACCAACATACATCTAACCCTAACCATTCAATCTAATGTATGAAATGCAATTATAAATCCATACAATAAAGGCGAATGTATGCCAAATAAGTTCGAAAATAAAATTACAAATTAATGGCCCGGGAAGACAAATTCCCATGGTCCAAATGGTGAATCCTCCAAGTGCTCCTTATGCATTCCTCCCATAAATTATACCTACAAAAGAAAAACACGTAATAAGCAGGAAGATGATTTAAAGCTTGAGACTTTACTAATTTTTCTTTTAATTGCAACCCGAGGCACATCATCCTCTCCAGGTGATTTGAGGATTTAACCTCAAATCCGTTGGTTGACTTCTTCCTAAAAATGTCTCCTACGATGTCTTGTGTACTCCTTGAAGGCTCGAATTTGAATGCAATGAGGGTATGTTCTTTCGTGATGAAGCACTTCACCAAAAGATGTTCTAGATGGAAAAGGATAAGGGTTATGATGGTCTTACTAATGTTTTCTTTGGTGGGGCTGGAAAAGTTGAATTTAATGGCTACTTTGAAGTGCGATTGCTCGGTGATGGAAGGAAATTTTCCAAAGTAGGTGAATCCAACAAATAGTGAAGTGGAAATACTAAAATCCTCCGACCAAAGAAATTGTAACACCCGACTTTATGGGATTTAATCTATTCCAATATAAAACGGCATTTTTGTAAATACGTCATAATATGTCCGTTTTGCGAACGAAAAGTTTTAACAAAGCCGTGATAATAAATTAGAATTTTGGGTAAAATACGAGAGTTTTGGAAAATCGGATCGTTAGTTAAATAACGAGATAAGTGGCGAAATAAATAGAAATCAAATGGAAGGGCAATTTAGTCATTTGCCAAGCCAAAGTTATAAAATAGGCAAAACTCATTTTCTTCTCCAACACTTCAACGCAAATTCCTTTTTTCTCTCCACTCACCGCGCGATTTTTCTTCCTTCAACAGTGATTGTCTTCGAACGCCGGCCGACGCCCCTCCAAACTCCGGCCACTCTTCACGTTTCTCTTTCGTCTTCGCTCTCTAGGTAAGGCTCTAAGCTTTTGGAAATCGATGTTTGAAATTGATAGGTTGAGTTTAGTTATGCCTCTAATAGACTTATTGATAGTTATCAGAGCTTAGTTCATCGATTTGTTGAGGTGTATTGGAGACTTGGTTAGGTTGGAGCTTGAAAACCTCCATTAATGGAAGTTTGGTAATCACGAGCACGAATTGCTCGATGAAATGCCTCAACAAGGTATTTTAGAGTTTTAAGGAATTTACTTTAGTTAGGAGTTGGTAATTTTTGAAGTTTGAAGATTTCGACTCGGTTTAACGTCGTATATTGTGAAATGCATAGGTGAACAAACGCTCGTGGACGGAGCTCGGTGTGCAACGACGCGATGTAAGTTCTCGTGACTTACTCTGGCCGATAGGCCTACACCATATGTCGAAGTCGTCTTGAGGAACCTTGAGGATTTGTTTGTTTAAATCGTTTTGGTTTGGGTAGTTAGGATTAGTTGTTTTTATATGTTGTTTGTTTATCGTCTTGATGGTACATATGTGTTTGTTTATCGTCTTGATGGTACACATGTGATTGTTTTTTTATGTTTATATTGAACTGTTCATGCATCATGGTTTTAAAAATGTCATGAAAATGAATTTACGCACGGATTTCATGAAAAGAACATGCATGTAAAGGCAAGTAAAGTATCACAGTAAACAACCATGACATGGGGTTATCGGGGATGAGGTTCAGACCTGGTGTTCCATGGTGAGCAGGTTTTCCTCCCTTCAGATGGTGTGGGCTGTCTAACCGCTGGACATGCCCTATCCATCTGTCGAGCGTTTCCGATAACCATAGACTGACACGTACAGATATATGCATTGACATGGACGGTTTTCATTGCACTGAACATACATGATCATGCATTAGCATTTGCGTAGAGCTTACTGAGATTTTTATCTCATAGGTGTCTCTATGGTGTAGGTGATTTCGAGACAGGTGAGGATGACGTCCCTCCGCCTGAAGTATGAGCACGTTGAGGAAGGATGGCCCGTGGGAGTGCGCTGGCAGTCGGGGCGTGATTTTGACCCGTGGGGACATAGGTAAATGTTTTAGGAATCGATGGATAGAATATGGGAAATATGTATAGTTATATTTTTGGATGTTTTGGGTTTGGATGGATTATATATCGTGTTTTGGAAATTAAAAGGATTTTTGTAATGCTTTAACTATTTTCAAACAGAAGGATATGTTAAACTTTTAAACGGAACCACGCGGTTCGTTTTTACGAAATGGGTTATGTTTATTTGTGTTTCGAGTCGATGGAAGAGTGATCGATAGCGTGAGTAATGTATGTGAGAGATAGGGTTATTGTGTAGAAATGTGTTTGTGGAATGTGATGGAGTGTGATGAAGGAAGAAGGAAAAGAAAAGGTGAGAGGCGACTGTTCGCAGAGGGAAAGGAGTTGGAACGCAGAACTCTCTGGTTTTCCAGAGAGTTTGGCGACCGTACGCGGGTAGAGTGGCATACGGACGGCTTGTAGGTCAGATTTCACGTTCTGGAAACAGAACGTGAACCGACCGAACGCTCGAAGATGAGCGTTCGGGCGACTGTGCGTGGGGCACTTGAACGCCTATTGTCAGGCGTTCGGTCGCCTATGGTTTTATGGGCTGAATGGACTCTTCAGCCCCTCCCCTGCTTCGGTGCTCTTTTGCCTCAAATGGCCTATGGTTTAATTGTCATTTAATTGGTTGTTTTAAATCGATTTGAGAATTTAAAACTTTTTGTTCAAAAGACTTCCAAATATTTTCCAAATGATTTTAATGATTCTAATTCCGCTTAACGTTATAAGAGCTACTTAGGTATAAAAGAAATTTTAAATTTATCGAGAATTTCGAGGAATAGTTTAAGGGTCGTTACAGAAATAACCCAATTATTCTTAAGACCTCAAAAGAAAATTTATTTACCAATAGAACCTTAACCCTAGTCCCATGATAGAATTTGTGAAAATCAATCGATGGGGAACAAGGTTTTGGTAATCTACCAAAATGAAAGATAAGGTGCTTATGGGCTACAAAAGGAATAAAATGCCTAATTGTGTGTGTAGCTCTAAGAATGGAAATGGGAAGGTAAATGGTTGGCTCTAGGCCATAGATTAACCTCTTCCTAAGGGATGGAACGGATCGAGAAATTTCCTTAAATTTGGACGGAAAAGAAAGGGAGTGATGATCATACTACCTAATCCAAAAATAATTTCGTCACTTAACTTCATTTTCTCAAGAGGCCATGTAGATACGTCCTCCAATTGACAAGGCAACTCAACAACAAATAAAGGATTTAGGTGCTCCTTGATAAAGGTAGGAATTTTCCTAAGATTTGGAAGGGAAGGAATTGACACATCTTCTTCGTACAAAGGATTATCATGCCAATTGATATGCGAGGGCTCTTGTTCGTCATTCAACCCACATTTGGACAATAAAAGATTTTCCTTTAATTTTTCTTTTTGACGGGTGGCCTCATCGTGAGCCACTTGCTCAGGCGTCATAGGTAGCAATTTGATTTTTCTTCCTCCAAAATTAAATGTGTAACGGTTGAGGAATCCGTCATAGTTGACTCTACGGTCAAAATGCCATGGTCGTCCAAGTAAGATGTGGCTGGCACTCATTGAGACAACGCCACAAATAACCGAGTCTTGATATTTTCCTATAGTGAAATCCACGGTTACTCGTTTAGTTATTACATGCTCATTAGTATCGTCCAACCATTGGAGTTTATAGGGTGTAGAGTGATCAAGGGTTTCTAGCCCTAATTTTTCGACCATGTCTTGGGAGGCCGCATTTATGCAACTTCCTCCATCGATTATAAGTGAACAAACTTTGTCTTTGACCGCACATCTACTATGGAAAAGATTTTCCCATTGGCAGTCCTTGTCCACATTCTTTGATATTAATGCTCGCCTTATGACCAACAGTAGAGGTCCATCTTGAGGCTCGCATTCAACGGCTTCATCTTCGCTCTTTTCTAAAACTTCTTCCTTTTCAATCTTATTATATTGGCCTTCGTCCTCTTCACTTTCCCATTCACCCGTGGATTCCTTGATGACCATCACACGATGATTAGTGCACTCGTTAGCATAATGTCCTTTTCCTAAACATTTGAAGCATTGGACATCACATGCCCTAGGTCCTTTAGATTGAGGTTCTTGGGTTTTGTTTGGTGGGGGATTTTGAGGGGTGTTTGATGATTTTGGTGGCCAATTTCGATTGAAGGGTCTTTTCTCTTCTTGTCTTGGGGTAAGCTTGTCAGAATTGTAATTTCTTGGTGGAAATTTGTTGGGTAAGTCAGTCTTGCGCTTTCTCTTTAGTTGTCGTTCCACCGTAAGGGACAATTGTATGACTAATTCCATGGTTTCTAATTGTTTTATCTCGACAAGATCTCCTATGTCTCGATTTAAGCCTCTAATAAATCTAGCGATGAGTTGTTCTTCGGCCTCATCAATTGCGCATCGCATATTAAGGGTTTCAAATTCGGTAAGGTATTCGTCTACCGAGAGGCTATTTGACACAAAATCCCTTAGAAAAGGGTTGTGTTCAAACCCACAAATTGATAGAAAATGTGTTCGGTGTGTGTGAATGGAAAATGGCCGAAATAGGGGAAAAATATGATAATAAATGCAAGGAATAAATGAGGTGAAGGTGTGTGCTATGGAGTGTGGCCGAACATGAAGGTGAAGAAATGATAAAAGTGCAATAAAAATATAAGAGATTAAAGGTGTGAAAATGTGTGTGTAAGGTGAAGAAAGAGAGATGAAGATGAAGGAATTAAAATGCAAATAAAATAAATGGTAGAGTGTGTGAGTTTGATGGCTGAAAATTAAAGGTGAGAGTGTGTGTGGAAGTGTTGCGGAAATGAAAATAATGGAAATACCTTTGGCGGATCCGTAGAGCGATCTTACGTTTAAGCTCTCAGATAAACGATTTTCCGAAGAAAATCGACCACCTAGGGCCTAGGTTTTCATCCTCAATCCTAATCCCAATGGAAAAGGTGAGGGAAAAGATAAGAATTAATCTAGCAACCCAAAGCTAGATTAATAATAGAGGGTTGAGAGGCGGGTGATTCATTATAAAGGGGATTATGATGCCAAATGACACCACTTGAATGAGAGGTTACTTGAGTTGAACCATCCAATTCCTCCTTTTATTGCTCATTATTTTCTTCCTCCTTCAAAATTTCTTCCTTATCTTGATTGTCTATTTCAAGATGTGGACCCTCTTCGGGATAACAATCAATTTCTTCTAGTATCTCTTCCTCTTTAGTTAAGCTCGGTGTTTCACCTAAATTTTCTTGAATTTCTACGTTACTTAAGACTTCTTCGTTGAGTTCATTAATCTTTTGGGGCATAGTAGGTGGTGTATTTGCAAGTAAAGCGTCTTGAACCCACTTTTCCAAAAGGTGGCAAGTATTCTTAAGTACGTGTAAAGTCTCATCTAACCTAATCAGTTTGGAAGGTAAAATTGGTGGTTGATTAATTCTAGTCTTTGTCTCCATTTTATCCCTTAAATTTCTTCCATGAGTGGAGAGATATTCACGACTATGTTGATTCCTAAATTTGGAGGAGCTAGGATAACATGTAAGATGATCTTCCTTAAAAATTTTATTCCTAAAATTAGGTTCTTGCTTTTGTCGTTTTTGAGAAAATTCCTCTTCTAAAAACAATTTCATTATTGTCCAAGAAATCAAGTTTTCTTTCTTAACTCTTCTTCTCCATGCTACATATTTTTCCCACAAAGACTTAGCATCCTTGGTTAAACACTTAGAGGCGAAGCCAACTTTTTCCCAATCACAATAATAACTATAAGCAAACCTCTTTTCTATCCTTTTAATCCAAGAGGAATATTCATCCTTACTATTGTGACCACTAAATAGGAAAATATTTGTTTCTTGATTATGTTGAGAAAATCCATTTCTATTAGTCATGTCTAAGTATTTTAATTCAAATTCAAATTTTAATTCTTGACTAAGTTGTTCATCGAAAGTTAGTGAGGTGAATATCTTATTTAATGTTTTAAGAAAAATTTAGTACTAAGGAATGTTCCCTAGCTAAGACAATAATAAAATAGGGATCATGCTCACAATCAATATTTTAAAATTTGGGTTCCAATAAACAACTTAGAATTTACAATAACACTTAGCAATAACTAATTTTAGAAATAAAATTTTCAAATCGTGCAATTATCACAAGTCTAATCAATTTCAATCAAGTTACCAACTTTAAGCTAAAATCACCCAATATAATATTAATATCAACTAAATAACATCAAAAACAGCAAGCAAACATATTAAAACACAAGTTTTGCCAATAATAATATGCTGAAATTTTAATGTTAATATATAGCAGAATTTTTCATGTTAACATAAATCAATATTTCCAATTTCTAGTTTGCAATTTAATTATCCTTGTAAATCTAATTTTGTGCAATTAAATTACAGCATATAATATATGAATTATAAGCTAAATCTAAGTGCAAACATTCAGCTAATTAACAAGGAAATCCAATATAAACATACTAGAAAAACCGAATAAGCAATCAACAAAAGAATCCGATTTTTAAGTAAAAATTTAGAGCCGACTTTCATGCATCAAAATTTCAGAATTAATCTTTAGTTATTGGAACAACATTTAGATACAAAACATAGTTCAATTATAATCAAAAGATGCCAAGAAAAATTAGAGGAATAACATGCAAAACCGAGAAGAAAAGCAACATAAATGAACCAATTTTATAGCTTAATTTTTAGGGCCGATTTATGCATCCTTTAATTCAAATTTTGAAACAAGTTAATAGCACATATCTTAGATAAAATTTTGTGGCTCATTCATAGTAAAGTAGCATAGAAAAATCAAGGCAAAAATAACCATGAAACCGAGGCAAAAGTCTAACAAAATCCGAAGAGAATAACACTTCAACAATCGGTTTTTAGAATTAGTTTTAGGCCGATTTTTAAACACCAAAAATTCCAGAACTTTTATATAGTTAATGGACAATATCTAGGTGCTAAAACATGGCTTAAAACACAGCAAATAATATAGAAAAACCGAGGAGAAGATAAGCTTAAATTCTAGAAAAATAAGCATAAAAACCGAAAAGAAAAATGAGGGATTTGAAGTGCTCACCTTGGCCGATCTTCAAACACATTGCATACCATATTTTCTAGAATATTTTAAGCATTTAAATGACAATAATAATGGCAGCAAGTAATAAAAATAAAATAGCACAAGTTAGCACAATATTAGTAAGGAAAAATGCTAGAAAATAAAACGAGCCGCTATCCCAGTTTTGTGCTGATTTTTGACTATTGTCATGGCAACTAAAACGTATCGTGGGAAGCCTTTTGGCTCTGATACCACTTGACACAAAATCTCTTAGAAAAGGGTTGTGTTCAAACCCACAAATATTCAAAAAGAGTGCTCGGTTGTGTGGTTGTGTAAATGGCCAAAAATAAGGGAAATTATGACAACAAATGCAAGAAGAAAATGAGGTGATGTGTGTGAATTGTATATTGCCGAAAATGAAGGAGAAGATATGAATGATATGCAATAAAATAGAAGAAAATAAAGGTGTGGAAAAAGTGTGTGAAAAGTGAAGAAATGGAAATGGAGATGAAGGAAAATAAATGCAAGAAAATAAAAGTGATTTGTGTGTGGAGTGTGGCCGAAGTATAGAGTGAAAATGTGTGTGAAATGATGGCAAGAAAGTAAAGAAAATACCCTTGACGGACTCGTAGAGGTGAGGGAAGAGTTAAGAGCTATCGTAACAACCCAAACTAGGTTAGCAATGGAGGGCTACTCCACATGGTTCAAAGAACCAAGGAATTCTTCAAAGGCGACCCACCTTAAAGAAGCAAAAAGGAGTTATTTTATAAATTGGTAAAAGTTATTTACAAACAACAATTCTATGCTTAAATAGAAAATCCTAGGGTGGATGATTAGGGTTTCCATAAGGATGAATGAATAGTGGCCCTTAGATGAAAAGGATGGATGGCCAAGATCAAGGCAAACAAGCGCACATCCTAGGGAGGAGATGAATGTCATGCCTAAATGGATCAATGGAGGGAATCTTACCACATTATCAATCCATGTTGCCACTAACTCTTGTACTTGCAAAATCATACCTTTAAATGTGGGCTCTTCTTTGGCCCATGGCTTCCTTTGGGTTTTATCTTGTGAAAGCCTTTTTTCTTTGAATAATTGGTTGAATTTCTTCAACCCATAATCCACCAACATACATCTAACCCTAACCATTCAATCTAATGCATGAAATGCAATTATAAATCCATACAATAAAAGCGAATGTATGTCAAATAAGTTTGAAAATAAAATTACAAATTAATGGGCCAGGAAGACAAATTTCCATGGGCCGAATGGTGAATCCTCCAAGTGCTCCTTATACATTCATCCCATAAATTATACCTACAAAAGAAAAACACGTAATAAGTAGGAAGATGATTTAACGCTTGGGACTTTACAAATTTTTCTTTTAATTGCAACCCGAGGCACGTCACCTCCGGCCTGAGTCCAACCCAGAATCCATGGACCACATCGCTCTCTGGCCCGAGTCCAACCCAGAATTCGCGTATCACATCGCCTCTGACCCGAGTCCAACTCGGAATTAGTGAAGCACATCTCTCTCCGACTTGACTCCAATCCAGAATTTGCGGAGCATACCACCCTCCGGCTCGAGTCCAACCCAGAATTCGTGGAGCACACATCTCGTCTCTTAGTTAATTACGTACATTAGAATTCGTTCACTTCTCACCATTCCACGCCACCCATAAAACATACCACAACACACTCTACAAACATACCACAATCATACACCACAACATACAATGCACATACGTAAATTACAGCCACACATTCCTAGCAATCTGTGATGTAGGCCCGAAGGCAAAACGCAAGCATACATTACTTACCTGGCCTTCTTAGCTAAGCGCGTACACATACACTAGCCTGAAGGCTCGTTCGAACCTAGAAACCACAACACCATACATAAATTAATCTTTTCTCAAAACCCATGCATCAACTCTAAAAAAAAAAACTAAAAACCTGCCCACAACTTCAAAACCCGAAATTCCTCCATTTCGGCCAAACTTCAAAATTGCGCAACTAATCCTACACTTGTCTGTTTTGGACGATTCAAGGCTCTACAGAATCCTTAAGACGTTTACTTACAAAAAGGTTGGGACCGCTCAGCCAAATAAAGCAAATGGCTTGGTCGTTTCCCACAAAACCGAATCTGCCCTGTCACCAAACCAAAATTCTCGATTTTCCTCAAACATCGAACCACTCACCCACACTATCCTCCAAACATCCATAAACATCCAAAAATCAAAGAAAACTAATCAAAAATCCCAAATTTTTGTGAAACTCTCATCTACCACAAAACCCTAACTCAAAACTTTCTCAAAACTCCTCCTAATCCACACCGAATTCTCCATTAAGCGTAGAAAACTAAAACTCACTTAAAGATTAAAGGAAAACTAACCTTGGATCAAAGAATCAGTTGAAGAAATCGCCGGAGAGGGAGTTTTTTGTTTCTGTTGAGTTCGCCAAAGAGAGAAAAGAGAAAGGCAAAGTTTTTCCTACGTGAATACTCTTCCTTCTTTACTTCTCTTAAATCTATAAACTTCTAATTACAAGTATACCCTTCTATCCAATCCAATCTCATAAATTAACTCACCCTTCTAATCCTCTTCATTTGATCTAACATTCAACATTATTTAACCCACTTTTCCTAAATCCATATTTTTCTGTCTATTCACATCAATTCTCGCAAATTTGCAATTTCATTGTACATTCACCATTATTCCATACAAAATCCAAGCTGATAAATTGCCGGGTGCTACAATCCACCCTCTTTATAAAAATTTTATCCCCAAAATTTGCTCAACCAAATAGCTCGGGGTATTGACTCAACATATCTTGTTGTCGCTCCCAAGTCGCCTCTTACACATTATGGTTGCACCATAGCACCTTCACAAGAGGAATCTCCTTGTCCCGCAATACTTTAACATCATAATCGAGTATACGCACTGGCTTCTCCTCACATGTCAGCGTTGGCTAAAACTCGATAGCATGTTGCTCCACAACGTGAGAGGGATCAAGCATGCATTTCTTCAGCATAGACAAGTGAAACACATTGTAAATTTCGTCCATAGAGGCAGGCAATTGCAACTGATAAGCTGCTTTTCCAATCCGCCCCGTAATAGGAAAGGGGCCGATATATCTTGGACTCAACTTACTCCTTTTACTGAACCTCATCACGCCCTTGAATGACAAAATTTTAAGGAAAGCTTCATCACCAGCTTCAAACTCCAAATCCCTTCACCTTCGATTTGCATAACTATTTTACCGGCTTTGCGCTATCAAGATCCGCTGTCGAATAAATGCAACCTTTTCTGCTGTCTGCTGCACAACATCTGGACCTATCAATCTAGCCTCGCCGACTTCGTCCCAATATAGCGGAGACTTGCATTTTCGCCCATAAAGAGCCTCGTATGGAACCATCCCTGTAGTAGCCTTGTAGCTGTTATTATAAGAGAACTCCACCAATGGTAGGTACTTGCTCCATGAACCCTGAAACTCTAGTACACAAGCTCGAAGATATCCTCTAACGTTTGAATAGTTCTCTCGGATTGTCCGTCGGTTTGAGGATGAAATGCCGTACTAAAATTGAGATGTGTACCCATAGTTTTCTCGGATCTTTGTTTGATACGATCGAAGTCGAAACTCTTTGTAGACACACAATCTCCTGTATAAACAGTTCTACTGTAACACCCGACAACTTCAACCAGGTGACTTCCTAACTGTATTAACGGTCATGATTATTCAATCTTCATGATTTAGAATTTTATGCCAAGCTTAATTAATTACATGTGGATTTAAACTAGGTTGAGTGACAAAGTTGTAATAATGGAGGATTGAGACCAGTATTTAAAGAAAATGGAAAGGATTCAAACCCCAATTAAACCTCACTGTAGCCGTCATTACTCTCGGCGATTTTATCTCCCGAGCTCTCGCTCTCTGTCAACTTGAAATCCCTCCTTTGACGATCGGTTTCCTTGCTTACCTCTCGGCTACTTTGTACTCGAGGTACGAGTTTGGCAATGTAGCTATCTGTTAGTTGTTAAGCTCTGTTTCCAGCTAAGTGTTGAAGTTTTGGATTCTTCAATGGCCGAGTAATAATAAGGACATTTTAAAACCCGAGATTAATAATGTCATTCCGAATCGATTCTGGACACTTAAAATAACCAATCCTGATTAATCGAAGTTGAATCTAGCTGTTATGGTTTTTAGATTTCAGACTGTGCACAGAGAAATTAGACTAAGGAATCCAGGAATGATTTAAGCTATTAGACTCTAGGGTGGCTAGTGATTAGGACTATTAGGATTTTGTTTTAACTACTGCAATGTAAATGTTTTAGGTGAAGAAGTCTGAAGAAAAGGAGCTCAAGTTGCTAAGGAAACCAGGTAAGTGAATGTGTAGGATTCTCGGCCAATAGGCCCCTACATCACAAGGATGCTAGGTAGAAACTGATACGATAAATAGAAGTTATTTAAGCTACTGTCTGTTACTTATGTTGATGTTTGACTAATGATATGATTTCACGACAGATGAATGCACTATTCTGTAGCTTGATGAATTAAGAGTTCCCATGTTCATGCATCATGAATGTTTTTATGCATATGAAAATGTTTTTAAGAGCATGTTTTCCTCATGACCAAGATAATGATGTAAAACTTATGCAACGTGAATTAAGTGAGGGTTGGGGGCGGTTTGACGTATGTCACTATCCAAAAGGAAGGACCATGATTACGACCCGCAAGGGACTATGTACACTCTCACTGTCAACCCCCTTTACCGGCACAAATCCTCTCTTAATCCACACAACATGAACGAGGAATATGATTGATGAATATGAATGATGAATATCAATGATGAGCATGAATGATGATTATGAATGATGAATACGAATGATGAGTAAGAATGGAGATTTTGTGTATGAATACGAACAAGAAAAGATTCATGAGCATTTGTTTCTCAAAATGAGCATTCATGCATACTTGTTAGTATTGCATTCCTTACTAAGCATTAGGCTTATAGTTTAAACCTTATGATGTTGGTGAAGATTTAGCAGGTGAGGATTCCAAATTCTATGATGATGTCTAAGGCCGATTGCAGGATGGTGCTCAGGGTGGAAGTCTGTGGCTGGCAGGCGAATATGACCCGTAGTTAAGCTCATAAAGTGTCAGTAAGATTTATGATAAACTGATGTTCAAGTAAAATGAGATTTTCTTTTGAATACTGGATTTTATGATTGTCTAGTTTAATTACTGAGTTTGTAAATGTCTATAAGGATATAGAACGTGTTATCTAACTAAGTCTTCTGCCATAAGAACTCTGGATGGGTTTCTGTCTTTTATCTATAAGAGTGATGAGTCATCGAAATTTGGAGTCTGTGTATATTTGCGTCCCTCGATAGATGTCAAGCTATCGGAATATCTTAAGTGTTGCATACACCGACAGATGAAGCGTATTTAGGTTACCAGATGATGTAAATGTTATTTCGTCGTCCAGTGACCGGTAGATGTAGTGTGTTTAAGCTATCGGATGATGAGAGTGCTATTTTGTCACCTAGTGACAGGCAGATGAAGTGTATTTAGGTTACCGGATGATGTAAATGTTATTTCGTCGTCCAGTGACCGGTAGATGTAGTGTGTTTAAGCTATCGGATGATGAGAGTGCTATTTTGTCATCTAGTGACCGGCAGATGAAGTGTATATAGATTACCGGATGATGTAAATGTTATTTCTTCGTCCAGTGACCGGTAGATGTAGACTATTTAAGCTATCGGAAGATGTAAGTATAGATTTTGTCGTCTAGTTACCGGATGATGTAAATGTTATTTCGTCGTCCAGTGACCGGTAGATGTAGTGTGTTTAAGCTATCGGAAGATGTAAGTATAGATTTTGTCGTCTAGTTACCGGATGATGTAAATGTTATTTCGTCGTCCAGTGACCGGTAGATGTAGTGTGTTTAAGCTATCGGAAGATGTAAGTATAGATTTTGTCGTCTAGTTACCGGATGATGTAAATGTTATTTCGTCGTCCAGTGACCGGTAGATGTAGTGTGTTTAAGCTATCGGATGATGAGAGTGCTATTTTGTCACCTAGTGACAGGCAGATGAAGTGTATTTAGGTTACCAGATGATGTAAATGTTATTTCGTCGTCCAGTGACCGGTAGATGTAGTGTGTTTAAGCTATCGGAAGATGTAAGTATAGATTTTGTCGTCTAGTTACCGGATGATGTAAATGTTATTTCGTCGTCCAGTGACCGGTAGATGTAGTGTGTTTAAGCTATCGGATGATGAGAGTGCTATTTTGTCATCTAGTGACCGGCAGATGAAGTGTATATAGATTACCGGATGATGTAAATGTTATTTCTTCGTCCAGTGACCGGTAGATGTAGACTATTTAAGCTATCGGAAGATGTAAGTATAGATTTTGTCGTCTAGTTACCGGATGATGTAAATGTTATTTCGTCGTCCAGTGACCGGTAGATGTAGACTATTTAAGCTATCGGAAGATGTAAGTATAGATTTTGTCGTCTAGTTACCGGATGATGTAAATGTTATTTCGTCGTCCAGTGACCGGTAGATGTAGTGTGTTTAAGCTATGATGTGAGTAATTCCTTGTCGTTTAGTGCTCGAGTAACATTTTAACTGGTCACGCGAGGCACACATGACCATCAGTCGATGTAGCTTAAAGTTGTGGACATTTGGCGATAGATGTTCAAGACCGAGCGACGTCTTTTGGACACGTGTAAGGTCCGTGATCACCGGTAGATGCCTTTCACTAGATGGGGTGAGATGTGTCACGTGGTGGGCACGTGACCGTCGGTTGATGTGAGTTTTCTTTCCATCGGTAGATGCAGTTCAAGAGATATCTTTTTTTTTTAAAAAAAAATAATAACATGAATAATGAACAAAGTGTAGAAAGTAAGACCAAGATGATTTAGAGGTTAAATTATGAATTAGGTGGCGACTCCAATTGGGGTCGTTACATCTGCGAACTGGTCCATCGAGTACATCATCTTTACCGGTAGAAAATGGGCTGATTTGGTTAGCCGGTCCACAATCACCTATAACCCATCACAGCCCTTAGTAGTCTGTGACAAACCAACCATAAAATCCATAGAGATTTGCTCCCATTTCCACTATGGAATTGGTAAAGGCTGTAACTTTTATGCTGGCCTTTTGTGTTCTGCCTTGACTTGCTAATAGATCAAGCATGTCTCCACATATTTCGCCACTTCTCTTTTCATATTGGGGCACCAAAAATGTGTCTTCAAGTCCTTGTACATTTTTGTACTCTCTAGGTGCACAGAGAACTTAGAAGAATGGGCTTCAAACAAAATCTCTTTCCGAAGCTCTTCATTGTTCGACACGTACCACCTATTTTGAAACTTCAAGACTCCATGGTCCGAACAGCTGAACTCCAATCTATCATTCGAAATCACGCTCAGCTTAAACTCATCACACATTGAATCATTCCCCTGAGCATCCTTGATTTTATCCAGAATAGTTGGCGTTAAAGACATAGCAGAGAGCACTACCGTTAAGTCTAAAACTATCTCCATACCGAAATTCTATACCTCCATACTCAAGGCTGATGGCATTGCTGACATCATAGCCGAAACAGATGCGGACACCCTGCTCAATGCATCTGCCACCACATTCGCCTTGCCGGGGTGGTATTTGATCTCGAAGTCATAGTCCTTTACAAATTCTAACCACCTCCGTTGCCTCATGTTAAGCTTCTTCTGAGTGAAAATATATTTCACACTTTTGTGATCTGAAAATATTTCACGCGGCTGTCCATACAAGTAATGCATCCATATCTTTACCGCAAATACAACTGCCGCTAATTCCAAATCGTGGGCCGGATAATTTTGCTCATAAGTCTTCAATTGCCTCGAAGCATAAGCAATTACTCTCTCGTTCTGCATCAAAACACATCCCAACCCAATTTTGGAAACATCATAGTAAATGCTGAATTTCTCGTGTCCTCAACTGGGAGTGTAAAAAGCGGAGCGGTAGTCAACTTCTGCTTTTAAAGCCTGAAAACTATGCTCACAATCTTATTACCATAGGTACTTCACATACTTCCTTTTTAACCGGGTTAGAGGCATTGCAATCCCAAAAAATCCCCCAATGAACTTTCTGTAATAGCCTGCTAAACCCAGAAAACTCCGAATCTCGCTCACATTCTTTGGCTGCGGCCACTCTTTCACTGCTTGAATCTTCGCTGGGTTCACAGATATACCATCTCCAGAAACCACGTGACCCAGAAAGTGGATCCTGTCCAGCTAGAATCACACTTAGAAAACTTTGCATAAAGTTGGTGTCGCCTTAAGGTCTTCAATACCAACTTCAAATGTTCCATATGCTCATCCTCGGTGCGAGAGTAGACCAAAATATCGTAGATAAATACTATGACAAATTTATCGAGATATTCATGGAATACTCTGTTCATTAAGTCCATGAAAGTTGATGGAGCATTTGTCAATCTGAACGACATCACTAAGAACTCATAATACCTGTACCACATTCGGAAAGTCGTCTTAGGAATATCTTCGGGCCTGACTTTCAACTAGTAGTAGCCCGATCTCAGATCGATCTTTGAGAAAACCCGTGCACCTTGAAATTGATCGAATAGATCATCGATCCTTGGCAAATGATACTTATTCTTGGCGGTCAATTTATTCAACTCCCAGTAATCAATGCACATGCGCAAAGATCCGTCCTTCTTCATGACAAAAAGGACCGGTGCGTCCCACGGTGAAAAGCTGGGGCATACAAACCCTTTTTCCAACAACTCCTCAAGCTGCTTCTTCAGCTCTTTTAGTTCCGTCGGCGCTAACCTATACAGATTCTTTGATATAGGCTCGGCGCGTAGGTACACATCAACAACAAACTCGATCTCCCTATCCGGTGGCAAGCCGGGTAGATTGTCCAAAAATACCTCTAGGAAATCCCGAACAACCATAACATCCTGGGGCTTTGCTTCTACCAGCCACTAGTATCAATAATGCTTGAAAGAAAGCACAAAGACTCACCGTACTCATAATGCCGAGCCCTGACGGACGCCATAACAGATAGCTTCCTAGTGTTCTTCAGGGCTTGTAGGATATGTTTCTCACCATTTGGAAAACTCACTATTCTAGATCTGCAGTCAATCGTTGCATGATGCTTGAATAGCCAGTCCATCGCCAGAATCACGTCATAACCCATTATCCCTATAATGATCAAGTCAGCAAGTAGGTTCTTGCTTCCCACTGACACCATACTATCACACACCACTTGATTAGAAGGCATGCAATCACCAGAGGGTAACGTAACCTCATACACATGCTCAGATAATGTATGCCACAAATTTAATTTGTTGGCGAATGCTGTTGCTACAAAAGAGTGTGTCATCACGGAATCAATTAAAGTATATGCAGGCATCGTATTAATCAGCACAGTACCTAACACTATGGCGGTGGTCGTCGTCTCTGGACTTGATCATAGCAAAAACTCTGGGTGCCACCCTAGTCGGACCCTTCTTTGTGGTTGGACAATGTGCCCGACCTCATTGCAATTGAAACACAGAGTCACCCTCAACTTCGGACAATCTCTGGAAATGTGCCTGACCTCGTTGCAGTTGAAACACCTGCCTGCACTCGTTCTACACTCGCCCAGGTGAAACCTCATGCACTTTGGACATTGGGGAAACTTTCATGAATTCTGAGGACGCTTGTGGCTTCCTTGGCCAATCATATTGTCGCCTGACCTCTTTGTGCCCCTCTGCTGTTGTTGAGGGCCCCCACGACTCTGCTGTGGTGCAATCTCCCTGAAAAACCTCCTAGGAACTTCACGTTGCTTGGCACACTTAAGGTCCGCCAACTCCACCTCTAGTGCTTTGGTCGTTACTTTGCCATACGGCATGCCCCGGGTGCCTACTATCTTCACACCCTTATAGATCTCAAGTTTCAGTCCTTGCATGAACTAAATGATCTTGTTCTCTTCTTTACTAATTAAATGGCTCGCAAACCTTGACAAGGCTTCGAACTGCCGAATGTACTCGGATACGGACCCCGTCTTCTGCAATTGTAAAAATTCCATCATCTTAGTTGCCTGCACCGTACTATTGAAGTACTTCTCGTAAAAAGTCTCCTTGAATTCCTTCCACCTCATGGCCTGAAGGTCAGTGGTGGTTTTCATGGTTTCCCACTAGAACCGAGCGTCTCTAGCTAGTTGGAAAACTGCCAAATCAACCTTGTCCGTATCACCCACCTTAGCGCAATTGAACATACTCTCGATCGTACGAATCCATTTCTCTGCGGCAGTCGGGTCTGATGATTGCTCTTCGAACGTTGGTGGTCTCAACCTCTTGAATCTTTTCCCACTGTTATCGCTCAACAAGCTAGCCTCTGAATTTCCTTGGCATTCGCGATTCAATAGAATGCTTAACTGTTGCGACTGCCTAGCCACTAACTCTGTCAACTGCCTCATCGTCATAGGCTCTTCCTCATTTCCTGCACCAGTCGTTTCCCTAGGCACTCTCGGTCGTCCCGATTGTCTCGGCATTGTGCTAGTCCTGGACAAGTTAGACACAACCCATAAACATCTACTAACTCAAGCTAAACATAACCACTTACAGTTGTTGGAGCACTTCCATGTGATGATCAGCATTGTTAGGTAATCTTCTGAACGGTTTAACCCCTTTGTTTTGATACCACACTGTAGCGCCCCGAGTTCCCTCGACCCAGTTCACTACTCACACTACTCATCTCGTACTTCAAAATGCGTGAAAAATTTAAAACTTTACTCATCAACTTAAAAACAACTTCGTTTAAGACAACTAAATTATTGCAGCGGAAAACTACTTTAAAACCTGTTGAAAATCACACATTAGAAGTCGAAAATCAAAAGGTGAAAATCTAAAAATCTGCAAAAAACTCGCACAGGGAAATCGGTCGACACCCATCGAAACAGGTTGACACTTCATTCCTCTCGGGCTTAAACCCTTCGCATCTTCGGTCGACACTTCAACCAACTGGTCGACACTTCTCATGGCTTAACGCCCTTGGGGGTTGACACCTACACACTCAGGCAACACCTTCTTAACTGGTTGACACCTAAATTCATAGGTCGACACTTCATCTCTCTCTGGAATCAATTACCACTTAAAGTGGTCGACACCAATAGTCAGGGTCGACACTTGAATCGTCTCTGGTTGCAATACTTTAGCAACCTGGTCGACACCTCACATGATTTAACACTATCGAGGGACAACTCCCACACATTCTGGTCGACACCTCCCTCCTAACTGCGACATAAAACCTTCAAAATTTGACAGCACAACGTTTAAATCCCTTAAAACTCAAAACCTACATTTCAATTCCAAACTCCCTGCCCTTTTAAACCATTACAAAAAACTACCATCAAAACAAATCCACTTTCATTTCAAAATACGTTTGTACATCAAAACGACTTTTGACATTTAAAAACATCCACTACACATCAACTATACAGTTTTCATCCTATAATTCGCAATTCAAAATACAATCTCCCAAACCTTTTTCGAAATATAAATCCCCCTTGCCCTCATACCAAAATGCAGCCACATGCACACCAGGTCAAGCCGCCCTAACAATTAGTCGCTTCGTCGCACGGGGGTACTCCTCCAACCACCCTACTCCTGGGCTTGCTCTAGGAGCTCACCTGTCAAATCGTCGTCACCTACATCACAGAACTCATCTATTAGCCTAGCGCCAAACAAATAATGCAACAATCAATATAAACACTTCACATCTCAACACATGCAATATCATACCATTTCCTACCCTACCCACACTCGTTTCGTTCTCGTACTCGTTCTTGTTCAATTAGTTCATTCACTTTCTTCTTATCCTCCGGCCCAAGTCCAACCCGGGATTCACGGAGCACATCGCCTCCGGCCCGAGTCCAACCTAAAATCCACGGAACACATCGCTCTCCGGCCCGAGTCCAACCCAGAATTCGCGGACCACATCGCCTCTGACCTGAGTCCAACCCAAAATTCGCCGAGCACATCTCTCTCAGGCCTGAGTCAACCCAGAATTCACGGAGCATACTACCCTCCAGCCCGAGTCCAACCCAGAATTCGCGGAGCACACACCTCGTCTCTTAGTTAATTACGTACGTTAGGATTTGTTCACTTCTCACCATTCCATGCCACCCATAAACACACCACAACACACTCTACAAACATACCGCAATCATACACCACAACATACAATGCACATACGTAAATTACAACCACACATTCTTAGCAATCTGTGATGTAGGCCCAGAGGAAAAACGCAAGCATACATTACTTACCTAGCCTCCTTAGCTAAGCGCGTACACATACACTAGGCGGAAGGCTCGTTCGAACCTAGAAACCACAACACCATACATAATTAATCTCTTCTCAAAACCCATACATCAACTCTCAAAAGAAAACTAAAAACCTCCCCACAACCTCAAAACCTGAAATTTATCAATTTCGGCCAAACTTCAAAATCTCGCAACTAATTCTACACTTATCTGTTTTGGACGATTCAAGGCTCTACGGACTCTTTAAGACGTTTACTTTCAAAAAGGTTGGGACTGCTCAGCCAAATAATGCAAATGGCTCAGTCGTTTCCCACAAAATCGAATATGCCCTGTCGCCAAACCGAAATTCTCGATTTTCCTTAAACATCAAACCACTCACCCACACTATCCTCCAAACATCAATGAACATCCAAAAATCAAAGAAAACTAATTAAAAATCCCAAATTTTTGTGAAACTCTCATCTACCACAAAACTCTAACTCAAAACTCCTCTTAATCCACACCGAACTCTCCATTAAGCTTAGAAAACTAAAACACACTTAAAGATTAAAGGAATACTAACCTTGGATCGAAGAATCGGTTAAAGAAATCACCGGAGAGAGAGTATTTTGTTTCTGCTGAGTTCACCGAAGAGAGAAAAAAGAAAGGAGAAGTTTTTCCTACGTGAATACTCTTCCTTCTAATTACAACTATACCCTTCTATCCATTTAATCCAATCTTATAAATTAACTCACTCTTCTAATCCTCTTCATTTGATCTAACACTCAACATTATTTAACCCACTTTTCCTAAATCCATATTTTTCTTTCTATTCACATCAATTCTCGCAAATTTACAACTTCACTGTACATTCACCATTATTCCATACAAAATCTGAGCTGATAAATTGTCGGGTGCTATAAATGATGCAATATGAGTAGTGGTGGATAGACTTACTAGATCCAGCCAATTTATTACCTATGCGTAGTAGTCATTCAAAGGTTATTCATGCATTGCTATATATGCAACATATAATGAGATTTATTGTTTCTGACAGAGATCCAAAATTTACTTCAAAGTTTTGGCAAAGTTTACAAAAAGAATGGGAACAAGATTGGATTTCATTACTGTATATCATCCTCAAACATATCGTCAATCTGAGAAGACACAACATATTTTGGATGACATGCTTCGAACATGTGATATTATTTTTAAAGGAAGCTAGGAGGATACTGATGTGAATCAATGTGCAACCAACTTCAAGCCCAAAGTTAAAGATCTATGTCAAGATATTGGAGGCTCAATGACAAGATCAAGAACCAAAAAAATGCATAAACCCTTAAATGGATTGATTCTAGAAATCCAAGAGAAAGACTCTTTTCAACACGAAGTGAAATTAATAAATTTATTAAGTATTGAAGAGGATGCTTGGGAGGAAAGGAAGACCGAATATACTTAAAAAATACCTAAAGATTTAGTGACAAGATAGATGAAAGCACAACAACAAAATATGCACATGCAAAATCCATGCAGAGTTTCCTTTTCTCTATCAAATTTGGCAAGCACTTATTTCCTAATTCTTGAAGAAAGGTGAACCATGAATTTAGGAAGGAGAGCCATGAAATTCATCAACCAAATTGGTCCAAGTTTCCTTTTATTATGTGGTCAAAGTTTTTTCTTATTAATTTTTGAAGTTTCTTAAACTTTAGATGTTTCCTAATTTTTAGATGTTTCCTAATTACTTTCTTATTACATTAGGATACTTTGTAGCCTATTTTAAAGGCATAACCTTGTTTAGTTGTGGGACAGCGGACTTCATGTCACGCGT